>JAJPUD010014844.1:0-29497 GCA_023553655.1 Myrmecobius fasciatus
TTTCATATGCATATATCCATACATGCATAGACATGTGTATATATATATACACAAACATGTGTGTACATGCAATATGCTATTTGTATAGATATAAAATTATGCACATGTGAGCTTGTATAAAATAAGTATATGAAGAGATAAAGACTTTAGAAAGAGAAGGCTGAACATACAGCCTTGGTAAGCACAGGATTAGGTGACATATTATAGAGGAGAAGCTATCAAAGAAAGACTGATTAGAGCAGGCGGGCAGCCAAGAGAAAGTAGAGTCATAAAATACTGGAGAAGAGAGAATTAGAAGAGAAGGGAAGAAACATTGTTAAATTCATAAAAATGGTCAGGAAGAATGAGGACTGAGAAAAAACCACCAGAATTGGTTCTTAAAAGATCATTGGTAGATTTGGATAGAGGAGTTTCAACTGAGGGATGAGAGCAGAAGAGATATGGCAAAGGCTAAAGGAATGAAAGGAGAGAAAGTAGAGGTTACAAGTAGAGACATTTTCTAGAAGTTTGGGTAGAGAAAGATAGGAGAGATATATTTAGAATGATAGCTTGAGAAGACATTAACACGTAATTTTATTTTCACATGAATAAAGTCAGACCTAAACAATTGAAAAAATATCAATTGCTGACGGCTAGGCCAAGTTACTAAAATTAAAATGACAATATTACATAAATTAGTCTACTCATTCAATGCCATACAAAACTGCCAAAATGTATTTTATACTTAGAAAAAATAATAGCAAAATTCATCTGGAAAATCAAAAGGTCAAGACTCTCAAGGAAATTAATGGGGAAAAATACAAATGATAGTAGCCTAGTACTAGCAGACCTAAATCTCTATTATTAAGCACCAGTTAGCAAAACCATATTGGACTGGCTAAGAAACAGAGTGGTAAATCATTGCAATAGGTAAGATACACATGACATAATAATCAATGACTGCAGTAATCTAGTATTTGATAAACTCCAAAACTCCAGCTTCTGAGATAAGAACTCATCATTTCACAAAAATTGCTGGGAAAACTGGAAAATAAGTCAGAAAGTAGACACAGAACCACATTTCACACACCCCATCCAAAAATAAGATAAAAATGGATACATGATTTAGGTGTAAAAGGTGATAATATAAGCAAATTATGAGAGCAATGGATAGTTTATCTATCAAATATTTGGATAAAGGAGGAATTTATGGCCAAAGAAGAACTACAGAACATTATGAAATGCAAAATGGATGCTTTGATTATATTAAATTAAAAAGTATTTGCACAAACAAAACCATTGCAGCCAAAATTAGAAGGAAGCAGAAAAGTGGGTCAAAAAAATCTTTATAACCAGTGTTTCTGATAAAGGTATCAGTTCTAAAATACATAAAGAACTACATCAAATTTGCAAGCATACAAGTCATTCCCCAATTGATAAATGATCAAAGGATATGAAGAATTTTCCGATAATGAAATTACAGCCATTTATAGTCATATAAAAATGCTCTAAATCATTATTGATTAGAGAAATGCAAATTAAAACAGTTCAGAGATACCACCTCATACCTATCAGATTGATTAAGATGACAGGAAAAATAATGATAATTGTTGGAGGGGATGTTAGAAAATTAGGACTCTAATGCTATGTTGATGGGGTTATGAACTGATCCCACCATTCTGGAGAGCAATTTGGAAGTATGCCCAAAGAGCTATAAAACTGGCATGCCCTTTGATCCAGCAATGCCACTACTGGGTCTGTATCCCAAGAAAATCATAAAGGAGAGGAAAGGACTCATATGTGCAAAAATGTTTGTAGCAACTCTTTTTGTGGTGGCAAAGAATTAGAAAATGAATAGAATGCATATCAGTTGGAGATTGGGTGAATAAGTTACAGTAAATGAAAGCAATGAAATATTGTTTTATACAAAAATGATCAACAGGCTGATTTTAGAAAAGCCTGGAAGGATTTATATGAACTGATGCTGAGTGAAACAAGTAAAACCAAGAAAACATTGTACACAACAATGGTAAGATTTTGCAAATATCAACTATGACAGGCTTCGTTCTTCTCAGTAGTTCAATGATTCAAGGCAATCCCAATAAATTTTGGATTGAAGATGCCATCTGTATCCAGAGAGAACTATGGAGACAGTGTAAATCAATACATAGCATTTTAACTTTTTTTTTCTTCTGTTTTTTTTTCCTCTCATGGTTTTTCCCTTTTGTTCTGATTTTTCTCTCTCAACATGATTCATAAGGAAATATGTAAAAAAAGAATGTATATAAATATATATATAGCCAAAAATATTGTTTTTCCATGTAACTGGGGAAAATTAGAAAGAAAAGAAAAAATAAAACAGTCAACTCTAGTTAATTCTACATCAATTGTTACCTTATGAACTTCTCTTTACATACATGGAAAGATAAATGTGTAATTACAAAGATCCCTGAAGCTGGAACCTAGCATTAATTCTTATGCCATCACTTACTACCTGTGAGCTTTTGAACAAGTCCTTTTATCTTGAAATGGCATCTTCTTCATCTGTAAATGAGGGCATTGGTCTAGAATATTTCTGTGGTCCACTCTAGTTCTGAATATAGGGTCCTATGAACTAGATTATCTCAAAGGTTCCCTCTGATTCAGGATATTTTGTTCAATTGTCTCGCTCATGCCCAGTCCTTTGGTGTTTTCTTGATGAAGACACTGGAGTAGTTTGGCATTTCCTTCTCTAGCTGATTTTATATATGAGGAAACTGAAGCAGAATTAAATGATTTGCCCAGGATTATATTCCTTTTAAGTGTCTGAAACTAAATTTGAACTCAGAATGATGAGTCTTCCTGACTCTAGGTACAACACATACAATACATCACCTAGTTGCCAAAAAAATCAATGATATCATAGAACTTATTCCTTCAAAACTCCACCTCACAGACTGAGCAAACCAAATATAAAATAATATTTGCATGTAAATCACCAGGGAAATCTATCTCTACTTTTGAAGCCAATTAAGCACACAGTACACTCTTTTTCTCCCTGAAAAGTAATGCTAACTCACTATGGAATGGGAATAAACACCATTGCCCCTCTGGAAATTAAGGAAAACAATTGCAATATAGGCACAAATGCCTACATAGCAACTGAGCCCCACTTCAATAAAAGTTAATAGCAAGCTTCGTGGTAGCCCTCCCTACTGAATTTCTGATGGAGATTCTTCTCACTGCCTGAATTATTGCCCAACTGCAGTGGAGGTCTCAATTCAATAATGCATCAGGAAGGCACAAATTACATTTCAGGCTCTCCTGACACTGTTTCCTCCCCCCATTGAACAATGTCAGATGTAAACATCTTCATTGTGAATAATTAATTTCTTATCCTTTGAAGTGAAATTATAGGATACAAAAATTTCAAATTATCTCTTATTTAAAAAAAGGAATAGTTTAACATACTATCATCAAAGATACAGAGGCCAAAGTAAATCTCCATATTTTTATAGTACTGCAATACAGTCTTTTCTAAGACTTTTCATTGCTGTTTAATCATTTTAGCCAATCTGTGACCATAGTTGGAGTTTTCTTGTCAAAGATATTAGAGGGATTTACCATTCATTTTTCCATCTCATACTACAAATGAGGAAACTGAAGCAAACAGAATTAAGTACCTTTGTTCAAAATCACACCTAGTGTTGGAGACCAGATTTGAACTTATGAAGATCAGTCTTCTTCACTGCAGATTGGCATTCTATACATTGTACCACCTCGTTGTCCCTATTTTTTCAAAGAATACTTATTTAATTTTTGAAAAAGCATGCCTAAAGTTTTATTACGCTTGTGAAATGGAAAGTTTACAATTAAATATCTCCCAATTTCAATTAATCTAAAATATATTTTGTATAATTCTAGAACTTTTTAAATTGAAAAGTACTTTATATTGTTATTTTAAAAATCATTTTATTTTTTTAAAAATTTATTTGCCTGTCTCAAAACTCAGCATATATTAGAGATAGAGGACTGGCTTTGGCAGAATAACCTGATCCTTGCTATGTGACCCTGCCAGTCTAGCAAATATTACTCTAGGCAATTCTACAAGTTTATAAGGTACAATGTGTTGTGAATCTAATTTGTCAAAGGTTCAAAATCACACTATTCTCCACAATGATAATGGCCAATTTATATGGAAATTAATTTGAGGTCCAAAATATGAGAGTAAGAAGAGATCTAATAGGGGCAGGTAATTGAACTGAATGGAACAAAAAGAAGGTTTAAAAAAACTCAAAAATGGAAAGATTCTAGTGTAGGTAACTGAAATTGTGATTTGTGTTAGTTATCATTACCAAGAAAAATTTGTCAGGATAATATTAACAATTACCAGTTTGATTAAAAAAAGTTTCCTAATTTTGGATTTTTATAAAATTTTCATGAGAGTAACATACACTGATGATGCTGATAAAAATGTGAAAAGAGAATGGTCAGTCTTCATAAATATTATTATTATTATCATCATCATCATCATCATCATCATATAGCCTCTGGGGATGATCTTCCAATACTCACTTTCTATCATTGGTAAGGTACCTGAGAGCTTGGTGAATTTTCTCTAAGTCTAAAGGTTCCTACCTCTGAGAACATAGAGGATTTGTTTCGTTTTTTGGGTTTTGTTTTTTTTTTTTTTTGCAATTTTATAGCTCATAATCCTTCATTGTTTTCCCCAGGGTTCATGGTCACAACCACTTTTTTGCCCAAGTTTCTAAGCTATAGAAAGGGGCATAATTATGGCACACATATCATAAGGTTATTATGGGGATTGAAAGATATATTTGTAAAAAGAATTTAGCAGAGTGGCTATGGAGTGGTATAAATTCAGCACTATATAAATCCTTATTATCTTTTCTTTCCCTTCCCCAAAGCCCTGAATAGCACCCGAAAACATACCTACCCATAGAGAGATTCATTCTCTCATCTCTTTTATGGGGCCAAACTTGGCCCTATAATACATTTATATCTGCCACACAATGGCATGTTATGCCAGTTCCACCCTGGTTACATCATTACCTCCCCACTGGAAATGTGAACTCTATTCCTGAAACCATATTGAGTTCTGATGGTAGGTTTTAGTTTTAGTTTTTAATTTTGTTTTTTTTTCCCTTATCTTGCCTGATATGTCCCTTCTCATCACTTCCTGCCAATCTCCAAACCTCCCTAATCCCCTACCCTATCACCCTATCCAATTAATTTGTATTATCATTAGTTTTTTGAGGAGGAAGAATGTCTTGTTTCCTTGTTTTGGATAACTTATGTCTAGCACAATGCATGGCACTTAGTAAGTGCTAATTATCTATTTTTCTATATATCTTTAATATAATATACATATATATGCATATATATATATATCAGTAGACCTGTCTAGTATCATTCATGCCTATCAGAAAGAGCAAACACTACAGATAAAGGTTTACCTTATTATTTTGTTGATTACCTGGATTTAAGAAAGTGATAGAGTATACATTAATAGAGATTAAATTTAGAAGTATCCTATGTATATGTAAATGTGTGTGTATTTGTTTTAGTATACACACACAAACACACACATATTATAGACCATATTGTCAAATATTTATGAACACATTCTTGCCAATGATGATCCATTATTTTTTTTTCTTGTATTGTTTTTCTGTTCAGGTATGCTACCCTATTCAATGTTCATATGTGACTCAAGATAGGAAGTATTAAAGAAGGAATTTGAAATGAGTTCTTTTGTAATCAAAGTGTAACACTCTATCCATTGTACATACTGATAAAATGACTCTAGAAACCACAAGCCATTATGTGTCCATTTTTCCTGAGTGCAAAATTCATTTTTACTTAAACACAACTTAATAGTAGACTAAAGAGAAAGTTTAATAGTAAATATGTTACAGGCAGGAAAAAGGATCCAGAAGCATATTTGATCTTGGCCTGTATTCCTCTGATTAATCATTCCCAAAATTATTTCATAGAAAAAAAATTCAACTTGTGGGGAAGTCATTTTTCTAGGTTTCAGTCTACTTTCAAGTAATTACTTTAAGAAAAGAAAACAAATAATTTCATTTTTTCTTTAAGAATTATCTAGGGAAAATTTTTCAGTTAGAGAATCCTAAGTAGCCTGAAATCAGTCTTTATTCTCAAGGAACACACAGCCTAATGGGGGAGACAAAATGCAAACAATTAGGTACAAATAAGATATAAACGAGAAACTGGAAAGAATCAATGGAGAGAAGGGTCAGTATTAAGAAAAAGATAAATGCTTCTAATAGAAGGTGAGATTTAATCTGGACCTTAAATGAAGCCAGGGAAATCAGGAGGCAATGATGGGGAGAGAGTTTCAGGCATGAAGGATAGTCAGAGGATATTCCTAGAATCACAATTGTCTTGTTCAAGAAACGGCAAAAAGCATAGAATCACAGAGTACATGGGAATGGGAAGAGATTTGTTAATAAGCTGTAAGAAGAATAAAAGAGTAATAGGAGTATAGACTGAAAAGCTATATGAATGCCAGATACATGGCATTACATTTCAATTTTGATGCAATTGCAAGGCACTGGGGTTATTTAAATAGGGAAGTAATACAATAAGATGTGTATTTTAGGGAGATCAGTTTGAAAGCTAAGTGTAGAGTTTCTCTAATAAAGGTCTTTTTTCTCAAATATGGGAGACCGAACCACATTTATATAAACAAGAGACACTGCCCACTTGACAAATAGGCCAAAGATATGAACAAATAATTTATAAAAATAAAAGTTAACAAATCATGTGAAAAAATGTTTTAAGCCACCAATAATCAGAGAAATGTGTACACTTTCACTCAGCAATATTTCTACTAGTTCTTTATCTTAAAGCCATCAAACAAAATGGAAAAGAATTTATATGTACAAAAAACATTTATAATAGGTGTGTGTGTGTGTGTCTGTGTGTGTGCGTGTGTGTGTGTGTGTGTGTGTGTGTGTGGCAGATAATTGGAAATTGAGGGGATGCCTATTAATTGAATAATGGTAGATGAAGTTATGGACATATATGATTGTGAGTAATACTATTGTGCTATAAGAAATGACACACAAGATAATTTCAGAAAAATCTGGGAACTTATATATGATTCAAAGGGAAATGAGTAGAACCAGGTGAACATTATATACAGTAACATCAGTATCATAATGATTCAGCCACTATGAGTAATTCAAAGATATATAATATTCCAAAAAACTCATGATGAAAAATGTTATCCATCTCCAGAGAGGAAAAAAAAATGGATTCATGTATATTGAAGCACATTTTTCACTTAATTTTTCTTGCTCTTTGCAACATGGTTAATATAGAAATAAGTTTTGCATGATTTCACATCTATAACACAAATCATATTTCTTGTTTTCTCGAAGGGTTAGGGAGAGACTGAATAGTGGAAGAGAATTTAAAACTGAAAATAAGATTTTTAAGAGGCTGAATGAAAGATGAATTGGAAAGAGTAGAGATTTGAAGTAAGGAAGTCAACAACAACAAAACCAAACTATTGTGACTATCTAGGCATGAAATGATAAGGACCTCTATCAGAGGGATGTCTTTATCAGAAAAAAGAATTGGACATCAACTGGAAAGGTAAAAATATGTAAGATTTGGCCAGAGATTGTATTTTGTTGGAGAGTGAGTGAGGAATCACAGATGACCCAGGTTTTAAACCTGTGACTGCCTTAGTCAATTGAGGGGAAGTACAGAAATAGAAACAGTTTTGGGGGTGAATGAAGAGTTCAGTTTGGAACTTGAATTTAAGATGTCCACAGGACATTAAGTTTGAAATGTCTAATAGGCACTTGGAGATCAGAGTCTGAAAATTCAGAGACAGGTTAAGGCTATCTAAGTAGATTGAGAATCATCAGCATAGATATGATAATAACATAGTATAAAGTGCTGGACTTAGAATCTGGGAGAGTTAAGATGGAATCCAGACTTAGTCATTAGTTGTGCATGAGCTTGGTCACTGAATTTCTTATTGCCTTAGTTTCCTGTTCTATAAAATGGGGATAATATTAGCATTTATCCCATAGGATTATTGTGAGGATGAACTATGAAAACACATGCAAAGTGCTTTGCAAACAGCACTAAGTATTATTAATATTAAAGATTATTAACATGGCCCAAGGTCATACTTTTCTTTTAGTTAATACATCATACTGCTGACTCACTAAGCCTCCTTTACACTGAATGCCACAAATCATTTTCAGATGAACCATTACCTAATCATTCATCTCACATTTTATAAATATGGAGCTGATATTTTTAATGCTCAACTTTAAGACTACATTTGTCCCCACTGAATTTCATTTCATTAGATTCAGCTGGACATCATACCATTTACAGAATTTTTGGCATCCTGTCTCTGTCATTCCCTGTATTAGCTAACCCTCCCAGTTCTGTATCACTTGCAAATTTGGTGAGCATAACAGTTAGATTTTTATCCAAGTTTCTGATACAGATGTTCAACACAACAGACTCAAACATATATCCTTGTGTTTTCTCACTAGAGGACACTTGTATGTTGACATCAAACCACAAATGAAAAATCCCTTGAAACCAGCCACCCAACTAGTTCTGAATTCAACTAACTGTATTAACATCTAATCCACATCTTTCCATTGTCTTTCATTGGAAAGATGGGAGTATCTGATTGCATATTTCCACCATCAAAGATGGCACCATTCACAGGGAAGATGAACTTCCATCACAAACATGAGGGGAAGAGCATATATAGATATGCTGTTTCTATGACACAGTGACACATGTGATGCACAGAGGCATATTTGGTATTGCTTTTGTTAAAGAAGCCTGAGACAACCCCATCAGGGCTTTTGAAGAACAACTGTATGTGTATCTGGAAGGGTAGTGTGACTTCTTCAATAATCAGGTGAGATGATAATGAAAAGGGGTGGGTCTTCCTTCCTTCCCAACTCTACAATCCTAGGTCATATGGCCACCAAGAAATGGATATGTGTCCTTGAACTATTATTCCTTTTATTATTTTTCTTCCTGGATACAAGATAGAAATTATGATCTTGGGCGGTCCAAATGCCATGAATGGAAGCCACAAGATTGGAAGCACAGGAATGCAAGTGAGTATTGCATGTTTCTATTTGATATCACTGATCTATAATCATCTTTACTCCAGCAATGTTGACTCTAGACATGAATTTGTTTAGGACCAGTGAGCACTTTGTGGGAATTTACCTAAAATCTGAACCTAGTCTCTATTCCCACCCCTCAAATGAGCTGGGGGGGTCTCCCTCAGATGGAAGGAGAAATATTTGTAAATTATTCTTATATCTTTAAAGTAAGTAAAGAAGTGGTTAAAGAAATAGAGGTGTTAATCAGCTTGTTCCTCAAAAACATGCTTGAGGCAGTAGCAGGGGAAGGAGAACACCACCCCTCCTGTGCCTGAGAATCATGGAGCTATTATCAGTCTCGCCCATGCTACACCCTCTATATAAAAAAAATGATATATTTTATCAAAAGCACTGATAAAAATCTAGGCAAGTTATATGCAAGGCATTTACTCCATCTACTAGTTTAATAGTCACTAAAAAAGAAAAAAGGAGAAAGAGAAAGAAAAGAAGGAAGAAAATAAAAAAGGAATGAAGGGAGGAAAGAAGAAAGGAAGGAAGGAAGGAAGGAAGGAAAGGGAAAAGAAAAGGGAAAGGAAGGGAAGGGAGAAAGAAAGGGAAGGGATAAGGGAAGGGAAAGGAAAAGGGAAGGGAAGGGAAAAGAAAAGGAAAGGAAAGGGAAAGAGAAGGGAAGGAATAGGAGGGAAGGGAAGGAAGAAAGAAAAAGAGATGCCTGTACTTCATAAAACATTAGTTACTACTCCTACTACTCCTGGAAAAATAAATCACATGAGAAAACAAGATACCATGGCTATCATCCTGACCAGTCCCTGGATTCTGGATGCCCCTGCATACTATCTGGGACTTTGCATCAACCAGCCTCAGAGGCTTCTTGCTTGTGCAGCTTCATGAATGGTTCCAAATTGAATTGAAAATTCCTCATAGACTTTGAGGGGGTGGGGTGGGGTAGAGCCAAGATGGTAGAGTGAAGACAAGACTCTCTGTGACCTCCTCTGACCTTCTGTCAAACCAACAGCAGATTAAGCCTCTGAATTGGTTCTGGAGTAAAGGCACCTCCAAATATTTGGGGTACAACACATTTCCAGCAAAAGTTACCTTCAAAGAGCTCCATAGCAGGTCTGTTTCAGTTGGGCAGGGGATAGGGCAGTTTGCCGAACTCGGGAACAACTTCAAGAGACAGGGCAAGAAGCTGGGCAGGACTCAGCGCTGCAGGTTCTAAGCACCTGGTAAGTCTATCTGAGGCTCTTCGGAAACTCTGCCCTGGTCGCGGGCAAGTGCTTTGGCAGATCTGTTTTTTGTAAAAGGTAGATTGTAACCCACTGCAAACACTGGTCCTAGCCTGGAGAGCCCAGCACTGGAGGTCAATCAGCCAAATTGCCCCAGGGCAAATTACCATGGCTGCCACTTCTCTACTTTAAAGGGACTTCAAGCTTTTAAAAAATGAATAAAAAACAGAAGATAACTCTCACCATAGACAGCTTTTATGGAGAGTGAGAAGAACAGACACCAGATCCTGAGATTCATAAAGGTAAAGCAACTCCAGAGAAAGTCACAAAGGGTGACATGAGCTGGTCACAATTTCACAAGACTTTCCTGGAAGATTGCATAAAGAGTCTCAAAAGAGAATTAGATGAAAAATGGGGAAATGAAATGAGATCATTGCAAGAAGGAATGGAAAAAAGCATATAATGCTCTACAAAAGAGATATGAAAAAGACACCAATTCACTGGAAAACAAAATTGGTGAAATGGAAAAAGTATGCAATGAAGAAATTGGCCAGTTACAAAAGGAGCTAAAAAAAGTAACTGAAGAAAATAATACATTAAAAATTAGAATTGAACAAATGGAAGTGAATGACTCAATAAGACTTCAAGAATCAATCAAACAAAAACAAAAAAAAATCAAAAAATAGAAGAAAATATGAAATATTTCCTAGGAAAAACAACTCACCTGGAAAATATATCTAGGAGAGACAAGCTAAGGATTATTGAATTTCCTGAAAGCCATGATGAAAAAAAAAAAAGAATCTAAACACTATATTCCAGGAAATCTTGAAAGAAAACTGCCCTGAAGATTTAGAATCAGAAAACAAAATCACCATCAAAAGAATTCACTAATCACCTCATGAAAGATACCCCAAAATTAAATCCCCAAGGAATATCATGGCTAAATTTCAGGACTATGGCACCAAGGAAAAGATATTGCTAGCAGCTAGAAAGAAACAATTCAAATACGGAGGAACTGTAATTAGAATCACACAACATCTGTCAGCCTCGACATTGAAAGATCAAAGGGCCTGGATCCAAATATTCCGAAAGGCGAAGGAACTTGGATTACAGCCAAGAATAACCTATCCACCTAGAATGAGCATTATCTTCCAGGGAAGAAGATGGACATTTAATGTTATAGATGAATCTCACCTATTTCTAATGAAAAGACCAGATCTGAACAAAAAATTTGACTTGCGAATATAGAACTCAAGAGAAGCATAAAAATAAAAGGTAAAAAGGAAAGAACTCTTGAGAACTACATTTCTACTATGGGTATACTTAGAAAATGGCAGTATAATTTAATATTACTTTGATAATATGAAAAAGAAACTAGAGGTGGAGGGGCAGCTAGATGGCACAGTGGATAGAGCACCAGCCCTGAAGTCAGGAGGACCCGAGTTCAAATCTGAGCTCAGACAACTAACATTCCCTAGTTGTGCGACCCTGGGCAAGACAATTAACTTCAATTGCCTCAGCAAAATGCAAAAAAAAAAAAAAAAAGAAAAAGAAAAAAGAAAAGAAAGAAAGAAAAAGGAATTAGAGGTGGAAGGGCTTTCATACTGCAAAAAAGAGAGAAAAGTTAGAAAAATAAGGTTAAAAAAAGGAGGGAAAAATAAGGCAAAATCTCTTGAAGAAGCAAAGAAAACCTAATATAATTGAGGGAAAGAAGGGAGGGGGATGAGCATTATGTAAATCTTACTCTCATCAGATTGGACTCTAAAAGACTATATCAGACACATTTGCTTTCACAGAGAAACTTGTCCCTCCTTAGAGTGAAGTGGGAGGGAAAGAAGGAAAATAAAGGGATAGACTAATAGAAAGGAAAATAAAAGGATAAGGGGAAAGATGTAAAAAGGGGGAGGGGCTCTAAAGAGAGGAGGACTGTTTGGGGGAGGTGGTCATCAAAAGCAAAATACTGGGAGGGGAGGAAGGGAGAATGGGGAAAAGAAAGAGAAAAACATAACTTGGGTAAATAAGATGGCAGGAAATACAGATTGAGTTATTTTAACTGTGAATGTGAATGGGATGAACTCTCCCAATAAATGGAAGTGGATAGCAGACTGGATTAAAAGCCAGAATCCAACAATATGTTGTTTACAAGAAATAAATCTAAAGTATAGAGACACATACAGGGTGAAGGTAAAGGGCTGGAGCAGAATCTAATATGCTTCAGGTGAACAAAAAAAAAAAAAGCAGGGGTAGCAATTCTGATCTCAGACCAAGTAAAAGCAAAGATAGATCTAATTAAAAGAGATAAGGAAGGAAACTATATTTTATTAAAGGGTACCATAGATAATGAAGCAATATCAATACTAAGTATATATGAACCAAGTAGTATAGCATCCAAATTCCTAGAGGATAAGTTAAGAGTGCTGCAAAAAGAAATAGACAGCAAAATTTACCGGTGGGGGATCTCAACTTTGCTCTCTCAGAATTAGATAAATCAAACCACAAAATAAATAAGAAAGAAACTAGGGAGGTAAACCAATTGTTTAAAAAAGTTAGGTATGAGAGATGTCTGGAGAAAATTGAATGGAGACAACAGGGAGTTTACTTTTTTCTCTGCAGTTCATGGAACTTATACAAAAATTGACCATGTGTTAGCACATAAAAACCTCAAAATCAAATGCAGAAACGCAGAAATAGTAAATGCACCTTTTCAGATCATGATGCAATAAAAATCACATGCTATATAAGGCCAGGAGAAAAAAGACCAAAACGTAAATGGAAATTAAATAATCTAATCCTATAGAATGAAGGGGTGAAAGAGCAAATCATAGACAAAATCAATAATTTCATGCAGGAGAATGGCAATAATGAAACAAAATACCAAAATTTGTGGGATACGGTCAAAGCGGGTATAAGGGGTAATTTTATATCTCTAGATGCTTACTTGCATAAAATAGAGAAAGGGAAGATCAATGAATTGGCTTACTATAAAAAATTGAAAAGAACAAATCAAAAACCCTCAATTAAATACCAAATTGGAAATTCTGAAAATAAAAGGGGAGATCAATAAAATTGAATATAAGAAAACTATTGAATTAAAAAATAAAACTAAGAGTTGGTTTTATGAAAAAACCAACAAAATCAATACAACTTTAGTCAATTTGATTAGAAAAAGGAAAGAGGAAATTCAAATTGTTAGTCTCAAAAATGATGAGGTAGAACTTTCCTCCAATGAAGAGGAAATTAGAGCAATAATTAGGAGTTACTTTGCCCAACTTCATGCCAATAAATTTGATAATCTAAATGAAATGGAGACATATCTACAAAAATATAGACTTCCCAGGTTAACAGAAGAGGAAATAAATTATTTAAATAACCCCATTTTAGAAAAAGAAATAGAACAAGCTATTGGTCAACTCCCTAAGAAAAAATCTCCAGGGCCAGATGGATTTACATGTGAATTCTACCAAACATTCAAAGAACAATTAATACCAATACTATATAAACTATTTGAAAAAATAGGGAAAGAAGGTGTTCTACCAAATTCCTTTTATAATAGTTTTGGTACTTATAGCTAAACCAGGTAGGGTGAAAACAGAGAAAGAAAACTATAGACAAATTTCCCTAATGATTATTGATGCAGAAATACTAAATAAGATATTATCAATAAGATTACAGAAAGCCATCCTCAGGATAATACACTATGACCAAGTAGGATTTATACCAGGAATGCAGGGCAAGTTCAATATTAGGAAAACTGTCAGCATAATCAATTATATTAGTAACCAAACTAACAAAAATCACATGATTATCTCAATAGATACAGAAAAAGCATTTGATAAAATACATTCCTATTAAAAACACTAGAGAGTATAGGAATAAATGGGTTTTTCCTTAAAATGCTCAGTATCATCTATTTAAAACCATCTGCAAGCATTATATGTCATGGGGACAAACTAGACCCATTCCCAATAAGATCAGGAATGAAACAAGGCTGCCCACTGTCACCATTGCTATTTAATATTGCATTAGAAATGTTAGTTTTGGTTGTAAGAGAAGAAAAAGAGATTAAAGTAATTAGAATAGGTAATGAGGAAACCAAATTATCACTCTTTGCATGTGACATGAACCCAAGAGACTCAAATAAAAAACTACTAGAAACAATTCACAACTTTAGCAAAGTTGCAGGATACAAAATAAATCCACATAAATCATGAGCATTTTTATATATTACCAACAAAGTTCAGCAGCATGTGATACAAAAAGAAATTCCACTTAAAATAACTGTCAATAGTATAAAATATTTGGGAATCTATCTTCCAAGGAACAGTCATGAACTATATGAACTAAACTACACAACACTTTCCACACAAATAAAGTCAGACCTAATCAGTTGGAAAAACATCCAGTGTTCATGGGTAGGCCAAGCAAATATAGTAAAAATGACAGTACTACCCAAACTAATTTACTTATTTAGTGTCATACCAATCAAACTCCCAAGAAATTATTTTACAAATCTAGAAAAAATAGTAGTAACATTCATTTGGAAGAACAAAAGGTCAAGAATCTCAAGGGAATTAATGAAAAAAAGGCTGATGAGAGTGGCCTTGCTGTACCAGATCTAAAACTATATTATAAAGCAGCGGTCATCAAAAGCATTTGGTACTGGCTAAGAAATAGAGTAGTCCATCAGTGGAACAGGATAGGATCACAGGACAAACCAGGCAATGACAATAGCAGTCTAATCTTTGACAAACCCCAAGACCCCAGCTTTTGGGATAAGTGCTCACTATTTGACAAAAACTGCTGGGAAATTTGGAAACTAATATGTAAAAAAATAGGGCTTGACCCATACTTAGCACTGCATACCAAGATAAGATCTAAATGGGTACATGATTTAGATATAAAGAGTGATATTATAATCAATTAGAGGAAAATAGGATAGTTTACCTCTCAGACCTGTGGAGAAGGAAGGAATTTGCATCCAAAGAAGAACTAGAACTATTAACTGAACACCAGATAGATAATTTTGATTATATTAAGTTAAAAAGTTTTTGTACAAACAAAGTTAATGCAAACAAGATTAGGAGGGAAGCAATAAATTGGGAAATCATCTTTGCATTTAAGGGTTCTAATAAAGACCTCCTTTCTAAAATATATAGAGAATTGTCTCATATTTGGAAAAATTCAAGCCATTCTCCAATCAATAAATGGTCAAAAGATATGAACAGACAATTTTCAGATGATGAAATTAAAACCATTTCTAGTCATAGGAAAAGGTGCTCCAAATCACTATTGATCAGAGAAATGCAAATCAAGACAAGTCTGAGGTACCACTTCACACCTGTCAGATTGGCTGAAATGACAGGAAAAGTTAATGATGAATGTTGGAGGGGATGTGGGAAAACTGGGACACTGATGCATTTTTGGTGGAACTGTGAATGGATCCAAACATTCTGGAGAGCAATTTGGAACTATGCTCAAAAGTTTATCAAACTGTGCATACCCTTTGACCTTGCAGTTTTTCTATTGGGCTTACATGCCAAAGAGATCTTAAAGGAAGGAAAGGGACCAACATGTGCAAAAATGTTTGTAACAACCCTTTTTGTACTGTCTAGAAACTGGAAACTGAATGGATGCCCATCAATTGGAGAATGGCTGAATAAATTATGGTATATGAATGCCATGGAATATTATTGTCCTCTAAGAAATGACCAGCAGGATGATTTCAGAGAGGCCTGGAAAGACTTGCATGAACTGATGCTGAGTGAAATGAGCAGAACCAGGAGATCATTATACACAGCAACAACAAGACTATAAGATGATCTATTCTGAAAGACATGATTCTCTTCAACAATGAGATGTTTCGAACCAGTTCCAGCTGTTCAGTGATGGACAAAGCCATATACACCCAGGGAGAGGCCTGTGGAATCTGAGTCTGGACCACAACATAGCATTTTCACTATCTCTATTGATGTTTGCTTGCATTATGTTTTCCTATCTAGGTTTTTTTTCCCTTTCCTATACAGCAAGATAACTGTATAAATATGTATACACATATTAGATCTGTCAAATATTTTAACATAATTAACATGTATTAGACTTCCTGCCATCTGAGGGAGGCAGGGGGGGAAATCTGTAACAGAAAGCTTTGCAAGGGTCAATGTTGAAAAATTACCTATGCATAAGTTTTGCAAATAAAAAGCTTTTTAAAAAAAGAAACTTGCTCATAACTAATAGCTCTTTAGCTATTTTTGACCTCAAACTTTGAAGGAAGGGTAACTTATCACATCATCTCCTTTGTCTTTGCCTAATTTACCCATTTTCATGATTTAACCTCAGTTTGCATCTCAGCATTTTACTCATAGCCTGCTTCAACAATCACATTCTAGGCTTATAAATAAATCACCAGAGTACTTTTCAGATAAGTCTTCTTTAAGGATGAGTGGACTTTTTTGCTGAATATTTCAAAATCTAATTTGAACAAGATTACCTAAAATTTAGACTTAAAAAAACATACAATGATTTTTTCCACAGAGACAACTAGATTAATTTATAGCTAATTTTTGGACAGGTGTGCTAATCATCTATCATATTAAAAAACTGAGATGTTTCCTTTCATTATTGAATATAATTTATTTTTGGCAATAGTACAAGAGCATTGGACTTGAAATCAGGAAGCCCTGAGTTGAGATCCTGCCTCATGTAATTACAAACTACATGATCCTTGGCAGCTTTATTGTTTAAAACTCTCTAGGTCTCAGTTTCCCCATCTTTAAAATGAGGTTTGATGTAATCTAAAGTTTTCTTAGTAATCTAAATTTATCATTCTGCAACCTATGGTTACTGGCCTATTAGAGCCATGAAACACAGGAAGGAAATGAATTGGCCAAAGTAGGGTAAAACATTGCTGACAAGTGGGGATGTACAATTCCCCTTAAGTTTTTTCTTTCCCCTCCCTCTAGATGGATGCTCTCAGCTTCAAATAGTGCTGAATAGGCATTTGAATTCAATTCAAAAAGCAAAACATATTTTATCAAGCACTGGCCTTTTTACTCTAAGTGCAGAAGCCTTGCTAGGCCTGTCTCCTGGCTACCCCCTTTGTAATAAATGTCAGCTTGATGTTTAATGAAATCCAGCTGAGTCATTTGGAGGGTACAGATGCCGTCTATTTCTTTTGATTCCAGTTCAGATTGGTCTTACTCTTCATAATCTCCCACAGCTGCCAAAAATTCGTCTTATCTTTTCATGAGGTGAAATTTCCATTAAGGGTTATTATGGTGACAGAGGTCAGGCTTCTGGTGTGAGATGAGCTAACAAAAAGAAACCCTGCACCAAGGAAAAGACTAACACAGAAAACACTTCCAGTGAGGTCAATTTCAATTATTTATCAAAGTGCATTGTGCATTGCTTGTTCACACACACAAGCACATATGCGCACAAAGGCATAAGATTTTCTGGGCTTTCTTTTGACAAGTTATTTATATGAAAAAGGAGGCAGAGAATAAAAGAGAAGTATGAATGTGTTCACTTACTTGGAGGAAAAATGTAATAGGTGAAACAAAACTGAGCTTTCGGTATATTCAACAACTGGATTGCCTACATTTTTTGGATCAGGGTTCAAATGAAGGAAGTACTAGATATAAAAGATTATATTATTGTAATTTGTGTTATTTCAGATAGAATTTTCTGGCTGGAAACAATAATGAATCAGTACCTAATAACAATAATCCA
This sequence comes from Myrmecobius fasciatus, assembly GCA_023553655.1. Taxonomy (NCBI): domain Eukaryota; kingdom Metazoa; phylum Chordata; class Mammalia; order Dasyuromorphia; family Myrmecobiidae; genus Myrmecobius; species Myrmecobius fasciatus. The sequence goes on from JAJPUD010014844.1 coordinate 18,077, forward strand.
TTCAAAATCCAATGTTTCTTCCACATTATGGGGATGGCTGCTGGGGACAATGTTAAAGGAAGGAATGACCAGTCTGGTATGGATGATGAGAGATTGCTCTTAGGACTGTGAAGGCCTATCAGGAAACCTATTGCAATCAGGTAAATCAGAGACCATATCCTAGAGGTCTAAATATTTTTAGTCCCAGAATTTCTACTTTAGTGGACTCAAGATCCTCAAATGTCATTCATTATATCAAGCTGATTTAGCTTCTGATTTATTTTTCTATCATCTTCTATTGAAACTCCTCCTAATATACCCCCTTTACATACATACACCTGTGTATACATATACACATATACACACAATAGTGTACTAGTAAATGTTTATCAATCATCTCTCCAGAAGAAAAGTCAATGACACACTTGTCTGTTTAATATGCATTATTAGCATCTTCTTAAATCTAAACAATCAGTAAAACAATAAATCGGGTCTTTACTTTGACATTTGTCTACTATGCAGTATAAATATTCACAGTGAAAATATATCGTCTTGATTTCAGAGATGCCTGGAGAGACTTGCATGAACTTATGCTGAGTGAAATGAGCAGAAGCAGGAGATCATTATACACGGCAACAACAATATTACACGATGATCAATTCTGATGGACATGGCTCTCTGCAAAAAAGAATTGTCTCAAACCAGTTCCAATTGTTCACTGAAGAAAACTATATACACCCAGAGAGAGGGATATGAAATATGGACCACAACATAACATTTTCATTCTCTCTATTGAGGTTTGCTTGCATTGTGTTTCCTTTCTCTGATTTTCTTTTTTTTTCTCGAAGATAGGATTTTTCTTGCACAACTTGTCAAGTATTTCAATATTATTAACATGTAGTGGACTTCCTGCCATCTCGGGGAGGGGAGGTGACTGGGGGTAAAATTTGTAATGGAAAGCTTTGTAAAGATCAATGCTGGGGAACTACCCAGTATTGTTATACAAATATATGTTATATATATATATATATACATATATATATATATATATATATGTTATACAAATAAAAAGCTTTAAGAAAAATTTAAAAAAAGAAAATATATTGTCTTTCTCTTTCCAGTCATCTAAGCAGGCTCCAAGGAACTCCTGCCTCCCTCCCTTGATTTCCAGTTCTGAAATTATAATCAAATGAACATTTTCAGTGTTGCTGTAAAGAATATTTACCTGTGGCTCCCATCACCATTCCTATAACTTTCCTAATCAAAATGCACTCATTTGCCCACCATCTTTCCTCTATAGGTTATCGCTAATATCGTATCTTTACAAAGTATCTAAAAAGACTTTAAGATTTGATAGTTTACAAATGTACTAAGACTTTTGAGACACAGTAAAATTTATCTTATTCCTTTAAAATTTATTTAAGCTCCTTAAGGTCAAAGATTGCTTATGTATCCCGAGATTTTAGTATAGTTTTGTTATATAAGAAGCAACAAATAAATATTTTAATTTCATTTATTCACTTGGGACAATATACTATAATGGATCCTAATAAAAAGATCATTGGGGGTCAGAAATCTTTCCTAGACAAAACCATCATGATGCTTACCTTGTTCCACAGAGAGCAGAGCTATTCTTTTGGATTCTAGAAACACAGGAAGGCAAGATGCTCAGGAAAAGCAGAAATACCACTGCTCTACCTGATGGAAAAATGCAGATGGTACTGAGAATCAGGGCTGTCAGTGAACAAGAATACTTGAAAGGGAGAGATGTATGCTTTTTTATGTCTAGTAATACATTATAACAAATGGGAAACACATTTTACCAATTATTGGTAGAAATTGCATATTTCTTTTTGTCAATGATATTCTCAGCTTCAATTATAAAATCAATATTGTACATGAATGTAAGGCAAACATAAGAGTTTCATTCTTGCATCCAGATAGCATGGAATAAGAGCAAAAATTAAGAAGTTCTAAAATCTAAAAAAGTCAAAGAACCTAAAAGTATTGAAAATCCACACTTAAACATCAGAAACATCAACTAATAAGGAAAGAGATTCATATCAACCTCTGAAATAATATTGAGAGGAAAATGAGCATACTTAGAAAGGAAGTGCAACAAACGTCCTTTTTTCAGTGTGAGGGCATAAATGTAACTTACATGAAAGCAATTCTTTGCAATACTAATAGCTATTATACCATAAAGGAACATATTCTCTTACATTATTTGACAATGTGCAAAAACGTTTCAGAATCTGCCAAAAACAATGTATTAAGAATCTTTCCGTGTTAAATAACATTAGACAAAAGGTGGAGAAATCTAGAAATCCTCCTAAAAATAGGTATCACATATCAATCTCTAATAAAAGACTAGAGGAAAAGAATTAAAGACTTACAAAGGAAAAGAAACAGTGAAAGATTACTTCATTATATATTTGGTATATAGTCTAGAAAATATGAATGGCATAGTACACAACTAAAGTCAAAAATAAAAAGAATGTAAGGAATTAAATTGAGAAGGAGGCAATGATATCAGAAATTCTCAATACCTTTAAAAATTAAAAAGGCCAAAAGTTAAAGAGATACACTGAGCTAAAATAGATCAAAGAACCAAAGAAACAACTTTACATAAACTTAAAAAAACTATATTATAGAGGCTTAAGAAGCAAAGAAATTACAAAGAAAGAATCCTTAAAGGGAAATTTATAAAAATTTGAGGTTATCTATCTTGCCCAATAAAATGAAAGCTAGATAAAATGAAAAACAGAAGGTATGTATTTTCTTAATGTACTGAATGATAGGATAAGCATACCAAATTAGGTGAATGAAATATCAGTATGCTAGAAAAATGGAAAGTAGTAGATGCAAAAATATTTTCTGGCTGAACTATTATGAGTTTTATATAGCTATGAAGCTATCTTTGTTAACAGAAGTCATCACATATGTATCACTGAAAGCGTAGAACTCTAGGGACATCTTTCAAATATAAATCAATTATATTTTATATATATTGCTTCCAAACATACAACAAAATAACTCAAAAATCATTCATAGTTTGTATTGTTCAAAAATCTATAAACACAGGAAAACAATATATTGACTGAGGAGCAAAAAAAAAAGAAAAGAAAAGAAAAGAAAGGAAAAATGCATCTTCTCAGTGACTGCTGAACGACCTACCCAAAACACATTTACACATTTACATCATATTTACTGATTATTGTAAAGCTTTTGGCTCAGTTGCATATTCATGGTTTCATAATTTACTGCCAATATATAAGATAAATAAAGTGAATGTAGCATTGACTCAGAGTCTTAACTCTGAGTCAGAAGAATTGACTTCAGACATGTAATGATTATGTGATCCTGAAAAGACCATGTGTCCAGTCATCATATCTCTCCACATAAAGTAAATCCAAGCTGGTATAAATTCCAAAGTATGTGAGATTCATATGTAAAACTCTTCTTTATTTCTGCTGAAATAAGACAGAAATATTAATATCCTCCATGCTGGAAATGTTTGGTGGAGATAGTACTGACCACCAAAGCAGGCAAACCCCAATACACATTAAAGGGACACATGAAAATATAAATGTTTTCATTATGTGCCAGTTTAGTATCAAAATGAAACTAAAATCATATTGCTCCGGTTAGAGACAAGAACATCATGGAGATTTCTATCAGCAATACTTTCAGATCCAAATCGTACAGCAATCATGAGTGTATATATATATATATATATATACAAACATACAGGAAAGCAATTTGGAACTTTGCCAAAAAGACAATCAAACTGTGCATACCGTTTGATCCAACAATGTCAATACTAGGTCCTTATTCCCAAAGAAATAAAAAAAAAAAAGAAAAGGGCCTATAGGTACAAAAATATTTATAGCAGTTCTTCTTTTGTGGTGACAAAAAATTGGAAATTGAGGGGATGTCCATCAATTGAGAAATGGCTAAGCAAGTTATGGCATTATATGCTACTGTTATTCCATAAGGAATGATGAGCAGGCTAATTTCAAGAAGGAAAAAAAAAACCTGGGAAGACTTACATGAACTGATGCAAAGTGAAATAAGCAAAACTGGGAGGTTATAGTGCATTATAATAGCAATGTTGTATAATGATCAACTATAAGTGAGTTAGCTCTTCTCATCAATACAATGACCTAAGAAAATTCCAAAGGACTGATGATGATGGAAAATATTATCCACATCCAGATGGATGTCTGAATGATGGAATCTGAATGCAGATAGAAGCAAACCTTCACTTTTTTCATATTTTTTTTCCTTTAGGTCTTTTTATTTTTTCACAACGTGACTAATATGGAAATGTTTTACATGACCACACAAATATATCCTATATCAAATTGCTTAGGGCAGCTAGATGGTGCAATGGATAGAGCAACAACCCTGAAGTAAGGAAATGAGTTCAAATTTGGCCTCAGACACTTAATACTTCCTAGCTATGTGACCCTGGACAATTGCCAAAGCAAAAAAAAAAAAAATTCTTACCATTTTTGGAAGGGAAATAGGAGAATGGGAGGGAGGGAAAAAAAGAAACTCAGATTTAAAAACAAATGTTAAAAATAGTCTATATGTAATTGGAAAAAAATAAAATAATCATTTCAAAATAAACTGCTAAATGTTTAAAAAAAGAAATCATTAAGGGATAACTTTATCCAAAAGAAGAGATGAAATCAAGGAACCACCAAAATCTGAACAGATCATTGAAAATCTTCATTTCACTTTTTATTTTTCTCATTTAGTAAGAGAATTAATGGCCTAAAATGCAGAATTAAATATCTGTTTTAATACATAACCAAATGACATGATTAGCTATTGCAAATATTTTTTTAGATTAGTTTATTTTGTTTTGTGGGAAAGGTAGAATAATTATATACCAATACTAAAAAGGGAAGAGGAGAAAATAAACTAGCATTCCTAATTTAGAAATAAGCAGTAGAAAACAGGAACTTCAAACTTAGATACATGCAAAGAGTGCAGTGTGGGAGCTACTATATTAAGTTGGCAATATACCTCAATCAAAAATCAGCTTTGTAGAGATTCGTATCTTCCCATGTAGTATTCTCTCTCTTTTTGTGTGTGTGTGTGTGTGTAAGAAGGGACTGAATGAGTTCAGTTCTAAAAGCATGTATATAGATTACAATATAAAGGGAAGCTTCATGAGTCTCCTTCCAAGTATATGGAAAGCAAATCTTATTTCTTTCACTTCAGAGTAGAAGTTGATATTATCTGGTTGCTTCTTGATAGTTTTATGTTTTAGGATAAAGAATCTTTTAAAGGGTTACTTATTATGCAAAAACAATGTTAAGTTGGATTGTTTTCCTCTCTTTCCTAGTGACTTTCAATGAGGAAGAAATGCTGTGAACTTCTAAATAGGGGGATGGACACTGGGCCCTATCTTCCTCCAGGCTTCTGAATACACAGTGTATCTGCTTCTTTTGTCTCTTGTGCTGATTGTTTCCTAATCCTTGTTGAATGAATATACAGAGATGGAAGAAAATAGGTTGCAATGTTGAGCTTTCAAAAATCAGCAGAGTATTCAAAGAGGGGACTGAATGTAAATCACAACATAGTATTTTCAACTTTTTTTTTGTTCTTGTTTGCTTGCTTCTTTTGTTTTCTTTATCTTTTTGTTTTCTTTTTGATCTGATTTTTCTTGTGTAGCACGATAAATGTGAAAATATGTATAGAAGAACGTGCACATGTTTAACATATATTAAACTAGTTGCTATCTAGGGGAGGGGAGAACAGGAAGGGAGAGAAAAAAATTTGGAGCACAAAGTTTTGCAAGAGTGAATGTTAAAAACTATCTTTGTATGTATTTTGAAAATAAAAAAATGATTATTTAAAAAAAGAAAAAGAAAAATCAGCAGAGCAACCAGAATTCCAATAGTAATACTAGTATATATATATACTATAAAAACAACAAGAATATTTATATAGTGCCTACTATGTGCCGGGCACTATGATAAGCACTTTAACAATATTATTTCATTTTATGTTCATCACAAATCTGTAAGGAATGTGCTGTAATTGTCTTTATTTTACAGGGGAGAAAACTGAAGCAACAGATTATATAAATTGTTGAAGGTCACATATTAGTAAGAGTCTGAGGTTGGATATTATCTCAGGTCTGACACTCTTTTTTATGTTAAACATGGTAAAACTATATATATTAAAATCAACATATGCATACATATTTATACAATTATCTTGCTGCACACACACAAAAAATTAAATCAAACCAGAGAAAGAAAATGAAATGCAAGCAAAAAACAACAAAAAGAATGAAAATGCTATGTTGTGATCCACACTCAGTTCCCACAGTCTTCTCTCTGGGTATAGATGGCTCTCTTCATCACGAGATTATTGAAACTGGTCTGAAATGTCTGACTAATTCTAAGGCTAGCTTCCTATACACTATATTTCCTGGTCACATAAAAAAATTAGTAATAGAGTCTACCAGTAGCCACCAGAACTCAGTGTAGGGATGAGTAAGCCCCAAGGACTGTTTGACCGAACAGTAAAAATACCAGTAGGCAAGATGATATCCTTCAAGCAAGATAGTACTTAGTTATGGCTGAAGTGAACCTGGTAGGGATTTTTTGAGGAAAGAAAAGGGCTCTTGGCTGGGAAATACCTCTCAACCATGCATATTTGTATACACACACACACACACACTCCCCATTGTACTACAAATTTGAGCCCAGACTTATGTATAGGAGGCATAGTGTGATCTTTATAGGAGTAGTGACATTTTGTACCCACAATTCACTATTTCACTTGATGATCTCATTTCCCATGGTTTCAGCTATCATCTTTTTGCACATGATTCTCAGATTCCTAAAATATCTACTCACTTCCACTGTTACATCTCTTGTTACTAATTGAAAATATAATCTCAAATTGAATAACTCAGACATTTTAAATTCAACACAATAAAACAACCAAAACTAAAAAACTCCCAAAAAACAAAAACAATAACAACAAAAAAACTCATCTTTGTCTTCTTTATTACTGTGGAGAGTATCACTATTCTTCCACTTTCCTAGGTGTCAGGCACAAATTTGAATTCTTTCTCCCACCCTATACTTAGTCATTTGCCAAGTTCTGCTCTTGCTATCTTGTAAAAACTCTTTTATTCATCCTTTTCTTTCCTTCAACACTTCTGCCTACTAAGTGAAGATTCTTATCACCTCTTGTAATTACAATAAAGAATCACAGCAATAAATTTATTTTTGTTTTTTATTAAAGCTTTTTATTTGTATAACATATGTATGGGTAGTTCCCCAGCATTGATCATTACAAAGCTTTCCATTACAAATTTTACCCCCAGTCCCCTCCCCTCCCCTAGATGGCAGGAAGTCCACTACATGTCAATAATGTTGAAATACTTGACAAGTGGTGCAAGAAAAATCCTATCTACAAGAAAAAAAAAAGAAAATCAGAGAAAGGAAACACAATGCAAGCAAACCTCAATAGAGAACATGAAAATGTTATGTTTTGGTCCATATTTCATATCCCTCTCTCTGGGTGTATATGGTCTTCTTCAGTGAAAAATTGGAACTGGTTTGAGACAATTCTTTGTTGCAGAGAGCCATGTCCATCAGAATTGATCATCATGTAATACTGTTGTTGCTGTGTATAATGATCTCCTGGTTCTGCTCGTTTCACTCAGCATCAGTTCATGCAAGTCCCTCCAGGCCTCTCTGAAATCGTCCTGCTGGTCGTTTCTTACAGAGCAATAATATTCCATAACATTCATATACCATAATTTATTCAGCCACTCTCCAATTGATGGGCATCCCTTCAGTTTCCAGTTTCTAGCCACTACAAAAAGGGCTGCCACAAACATTCTTGCACATGTGGGGCCCTTTCCCTCCTCTAAGATCTCTTTGGGATATAAGCCCAATAGAAACACTGCTGGGTCAAAGGGTATGCACAGTTTGATAACTTTTTGAGCATAGCTCCAAATCGCTCTCCAGAATGGTTGGATCCATTCACAGTTCCACCAACAATGTATTAGTGTCCCAGTTTTCCCACATCCCTCCCAACATTCATCGTCATCTTTTCCTGTCATTTTAGCCAATCTGACAGGTGTGTAATGGTACCTCAGAGTTGTCTTAATTTGCATTTCTCTGATCAATAGTGATTTGGAGCAACTTTTCATATGACTAGAGATGGTTTTAATTTCATCACCTGAAAATTGTCTGTTCATATCCCTTGATCACTTATCTACTGAAGGGTGGCTTGAATTCTTATATATATGAGACAATTCTCTATATATTTTAGAAATGAGGCCTTTATCAGAACCATTAAATGTAAAGATAATTCCCCAATTTGATGCTTCCCTCCTAATCTTGTCTGCATTAATTTTATTTGTACAGAAACTTTTTAACTTAATATAATCAAAATTATCTATCTGGTGTTCAATTAGGAGTTCCAGATCTTCTTTGGACATAAATGTATTCTATCTCCACAGGTCTGAGAGGTAAACTATACTATGTTCCTCTAATTTGCTTACAATGTCACTCTTTATATCTAGATCATGAACCCATTTAGGTCTTATCTTGGTATGTGGTGTTAGGTATGGGTCAAGCCCTAATTTCTTCCACACTAGTTTCCAATTTTCCCAGCAGTTTTTGCCAAATAGTGAGTACTTATCCCAAAAGCTGGGGTCTTTGGGTTTATCAAACACCAAATTGTTAAAGTTATTGCCTAGATTATCCTGATAACCTATCCTATACCACTGATCCACTGCTCTAACAGAAATAAATTTCTAAAAATTGGAAATAAATAATCTAAAACTACAAAATGAATTGATAAAAGAACAAAACATAGAAACTATCAATAATTTAATTAAAGAGAATGGAAACATACCAAAAAGTATGGAGTACCTCTTAGGGGAAATTTTATATATCTAAATGCTTATACCAATAAAATAGACAAAGAACACATCAATGAAACAAATATGCAACTAAAAACATACTAGAATAAGAACAAATTTTAAATCCTCAATTCAACATCAAATTGGGTGTTCTGAAAAGTAAAAGAGAGGGTAACAAATGAAACTAAGAAAACTTTTGATCAAATAATTAAACCTAGACTTTGGGTGTATGAAAAAAATAACGAACTAATTTGATAAAAAAGAAGAAAATCAAATTATCAATATCAAAAAAAGGAAATGGTATATTCACTACCAAAGAAGAGAAAATTGAACAAATTATTACGCATGAATCTGCCCAAATATTTTACAATAAAACTAACAATCTAAATTGCCTGAATGAATTGGATGGACATTAGCAAAAAATGTAATTTTCCCAGATTAACAAAAGAGGAAATAAAATACTTAACCCCTTTTTTGAAAGAAAGAAAGAGAGGGAAGGAGGGAGGAAAGAAGGAAGGGAGGAAGGGTGGGAGGAAGGAAGGGAGGCAGGTAGAGAGGGAGAGAAAGAGGAAAGGAGAGAGAGAGGGACAGAGGAAGGGAAGGAAGGAAAGGAAGGAAGGAAGGAAAGGAAAGAAGGAAGAAAGGAAGGAAAGGAAGGAAAGGAAGGAAGGAAGGAAAAGAAGGAACGAAAGGAAGGAAGGAAGGAAAGGAAAGGAAGGAAGGAAAGGAAAGAAGGAAGAAAGGAAAGAAAGGAAGAAAGGAAAGGAAGGAAGGAAGGAAGGAAGGAAGGAAGGAAGGAAGGAAGGAAGGAAGGAAGGAAGGAAGGAAGGAAGGAAATGAGACAGGGGGAAGAGTAAAGAAGAATAAGCTATCAATGAACTCCTTAAGAAAAAATCCCCAGGACCAGATGGATTCCCAAATGAATTCTACCAATTAAAGCCATTTATGAAAAGAATCTCTAAATCTTATTGATTAGAGTTACCATCTCACAACTATCATGTTGACTAAGATGACAGGAAAAGATAATTATAAATGTTGGGTGAGATGTGGGGAAACTGGAACACTTATGCATTGTTGATGGAGTTGTGAACTGTTCCAACCATTTGGAGAGCAATTGGGAATGTCACCCAAAGGGCTGTCAAACTGTGCATACTCTTTGATCCAGCAGTGCCACTATTGGTTCTGCATCCCAAAGAGATCATTAAATAGGGGAAAAGACCCACATGTGCAAAAATATTTGTAGCAACCTTTTTTGTAGTGGCAAGGTTCTAGAACTTGAGTATATGCCCATCAGTAGTGGTATGGCTGAGTAAGTTATGATATATAAATGTAATGGAATCATATCGTTCCACAAGAAATGATGAGCAGGATGATTTCAGTTACTTACATAAACTGAAGCTGAGTAAAGAGAGTAGAACTGGGAGGACATCATACAGAACAACAGAGTAACAATAATATGATGGTCATCTATGATAGACAGCTCCTCTCAGTAATACAGTCATCCATGACATTTCCAGTAGCCTAGGAATGAAAAATGTCATCCACATCCAGAGATTTAATGAGGATCAAAGCACACTTTTTTAACTTTTGTTCATTTGCTTTTTTCTTTCTTGTGGTTTTTCCTTTTTATTCTGATTTTTCTTTAACAACATGACTAATATAGAAATATGTTTAAAATGCTTGTGCATTTATAATATACAGATTGCTTGCTATCTTGAGGAGGAAGGAGGTACAGGAGGGAGAAAAATAATTGGAACTCAATATCTTACAAAGGTGAATAATATTGAAAACTATTGTACATGTAATTAGAAAAATAAAATACTATGGGGGAAGTGAATTCTATTAAATATCTTAGGAACAATTAATTCTAATACTACAAAAATTATTTTTAAAAGTTGGTCATTGCCCAATGGATAATTAGTGAAAGAATAGAACAGATTTTCAGATGAAATCAAAACTAGCTATACTCATATGGAAAAAAAAATAGAGAAATGTAAATTAAAACAACTCTTAAGCACTACCTCACACCTATTAGATTGGTTAATATGAAAGAAAACAAAAATGATAAATCTTGGAAGGAATGTGGAAAAACTGAACTACTAATGCAATATTGGTAGAGTTTGAGATGGGCCATTCTGAAGGGCAATTTGAAACTACCCACAGAGTAAAGGACCTATTTCTACAAGGGTATTTATATCAGTTTTTTTCTCCTTGAGGTGGCTAATAATTGGACATTGAAGAGATGTTCATCAATTGGAAAATGGCTGAACAAGTTATAGTATATGATTGCAATGTAATATTATTTTGCTATAAGAAATGACAAGGATTATTTCCAAAACCTCAGAAATATTTACATGAACTGATGAAAATTGATGAAAACCAAACACTACACCCAATATCAGCAATATTGTACAATGATCAGCTATTTTAAACACTAAAATGAGCCAACCCAATTTTGAAAAATTTTAAATGAAAAATGCTAACTATCTCCAGAAAAAGAATTGATAGAGTCTGAATACAGATGTATGGAT
>JAJPUD010014845.1:0-16343 GCA_023553655.1 Myrmecobius fasciatus
GATGGGTCAAAGGAGACAGAGCTAATGAGGGGAATTACAATTAGCAATAGTAAGTGTAAAAAAAAAAATCGAAGTAAGTTTCTCTGTTAAGGCCTCATTGCTCAAACCTAGAGGGAACTGAGTCAATTTTAAGAAAAATGAGAGCCATACCCCAATTAGTAAATGATCAAAAATTATGATTTGTGCCCCAAAGGCTGCAAATTCATGCATATCCTTTGACTTAACAAGATAATTACTAGGCATGAATATCAAAAGAGATTCAGAAAAAATAACAGAATGAAAAAAAGAAAGGAAAATGATCTATATGAACAAGAATTTTTCATAGCAGCTCTCTCCTCAGGACAAAAAAAATGGTAATTGAGGGGATGCCCATCAATTTGGGAATGGCTCAATAATTATGGTGTGTTTGTGATGGCATGTTATTGTTCTTTGGAAAATGATGATGCTTTCAGAAAAAAAAAATATAAAGTCCTCCATGAACAAAGTAATAATAATGTTCTGGGATGACCAGTTTTAAATTACTTTGTTATTTTCTGTAGTACAATCATCCAAAACTACTCTGAAGGACTTGTAATGAAAAATCCTATCCTTACCCAGAAAAGGAACTGATTGTGTCTGAATAGAGATTGAACATTTTTCTCTTTCTCTCTTCCTTTCTTTCTAACTTAGCTTTTCTTGAATATTTTTTATTTTCGTTAGGATGGGAGATTGACATTTTCTCTCACAAATTGACTTTTATGGAAATGTTTTGCATAACTTCACTTGTGATTTCTCAATTGTGAATAGGGATAAGCTAGAGAACTTGGAACTAAAAAATCTTAAAAACAAATGTTAAAAAATGTTTTGAATATAAACAGAGAAAAATATTAGATTTTTTTTTAAAAGAGAAAGGGGCCTTGATAAACTGAATTGTACAGTTAGTACACACAAATCTATTTGTAGCCTAATAGAATATTGTAATTTATTATTATATCATTATTTTATTATGTATATATATTATATTATGGCATATATCATAATATATTATTATATTAATATTATAGTCAAATAGTTCATTATGCTATCCATTATGGTTTTGTTGTTGACAAACTCAAAGATCAGAAAAGATGTTCATAAATCATCCTCATTATTTGGCAATCATTCTGATAAAAGTTGCAAAATAATTAAAAAGTCAAATACTATGCTTTTGTTTAGTTTGATATATAGAGATATATGTATGTATTCAATGTATTCAGATATATGCATGTATATATATGCATATGTGTATATGTATACATACATGTACTTAGTTGTATTGTAAATACTTATATATTTATCAGTGTGTCCATTATGGGTGTGTATGAGGGTATGTGTGGGCACATACATAATTTCTTATAATTTTGTTAGTGAATTAGTAGCTAAAATAAAATATAACAGATAAATGGAGATTTAGATTTAGAACACATTTACAGAATTATGAAAAACTATGCAATTCATATACATTTTTTAGACTAAAGTCTCTTGATTCTTATCTTGTTTAAATATATAATATATGCATATGTGAATGCATATAAACACATACACATATGTGTATACACACATGTATTCTATATATTCAAACAGTAAGCTCACCTTTTGGCATTACTAATGGAAGGCACATCTCATATATTAGCCACAAATATATTATTTTTATGAATAATAATAACAAATTTCTTCATTATGAATTTCCCTATAAATATGCTTCTGTACTGATTTCTTAAATGTTATTTGAAAAATATTTAAAAAAATAAAATTTCCCTGAACGTTTCTGTAGCTGTTTAGAGAGAGTTCTAGAGATGAAGGAGAGCGGGAAGAAAGATGAGATAATTAAAATAGCACTCCAACAGAAAAGGTGAAGCTGATGTAAAAACCAAAGAGCATTAAAGTGAGGTAGCATTGAATATTTGGCAACCGGTATAGAGGAAGAAGATTCCTGATTCATTATTTTAGAGATCCGGGAAAGAGAACTCTATTGCCTTCTCATGTCATTGAATCTTTGTTCTTAGAAGTTAAACTTAATATGAATTGTGAAAACAGATTGCATCAATCAGATAAATGACACATTTGGATGTACTTTCATTTAGAAACCAGCCTCTTCAGGCTCACACTTTCCAATATTAAGCATGTGTAAATCTAAAATCTATATAGAATATGCTTTTACCTCCCATGGCAATCCAAAATAAAAGTTTTGAGAAGCACAATAGAAATTAAACTATTAACCATAGCGAATTGTCAATATGAGCATGGAATTTAGGGCATGGCTAATCCATTTAAGCCTAAGTGTATTTCCGCACAATGAACAAATATATAAATCAAATGGAGTCAGACAGATTTGAATTACAAGCCTATGTAGAAAATGTTTTCACTTTAATCATTTTAATTTCCTTTATTGTTGTCAAAAGTACTTACACAGAAACCAAAACCAGCTGAAATGAATTGCAGTGGACTAAAGAAATTAAATAATCAACAAAGAAAAAAAACAACTATCAGACCATTGTGACACCCATTTGAAAAGAATCACATTCATGATATTTCATGCAGCAAATGTGGAATACTTATGCTTTTGGGATATAATTCTCCCAATTATCTTGTGAAGATAACAGTGTGTACTTACAAAATACTTGTAAAGTGATCTGAGATGCGTGGATAGAAATCCTTATATGAATATAAAGAACTACATTCCTTTATTGGACTTATGCTCAAATAATGAATAAATATATTTATCAAAGTTTACTATAGAAATAGTAATAGATCAGATTTCTTATAATCCCATATATTTTTGTCCTAATTATTGATCTTGATTTTCCTCATTGAATTTCAAAAGACAATAGCAATCAGTCAACAAATAAACATTTACTAAACACCTATAATGTGCCAGGGACTAGGTTAAAAACTAGGGATTTTTTAAATATGAAAAAATCAGCCATTACTCCAGCAAATATTGGTAAAGCAAACTATATACAGGATGGACAGGAAATAATTAAGTAACAGAAAGCACCAGAATTAAGAAAAGTTGAAGAAGGCTTCTAGTAAAAGTTCATATATGTGAGAGGAAGAAAACAGCCTCTTTCATTTACCTTAATGGTCCTAGTCTTCATCAAACAGAGTAGCCTGTTTTACCACATTTGCCTTTTCTAAGAAAATGGCAAAATTAAAACTTACATAAAGTCAAATTTCTCCTCTGACACACACACACACACACACACACACACACACACATTAACCATCTGGTCTAGAATAACTTGAGGAAATGGTAATATTTTCTCACTTTCATAATCCTTTAAAGTTTTACAAAACAATTTCTATGTATTACTTCAATATAAATATCATTATGCCTATTTTACAAATTTAAAAAATTGCAACTCTAAGGTATCGAAGTTTGGGGTTAATAATCGAGGAAACCTAGGTTCAATTTCTGTCTCTGGTTCATATTGCCTGTATAATGAGAAGGTTGTCATTTGACCTTTCTGTGCTCTAGGCAACTCTCTAAAACTATAAATTATTAAATAACTGCTGAACAACATCAATAAAATTTCCCATCAGATGTTTCCTGCATCCATGAAATCACAAGTTCAGGTTCCCCAGAAAGAAAAAAAAAACTCATATACCCAGACACACACACACACACACACGCACGCACACACACACACAGAATGGAGAAAATAGACATTAATAAATTTTTATTTCCTTGTTCAAGATTATACAAACTAAGTAGCTTGTAAGTAACATGTGAATCGCTATGTTTTGGCTTCAAGAGAAATCTTTAATCACTACAACAAAAGTAGGACTCTTCTCCAGACATATTTGAAAGCTGTATATCACACCTTGAGTGATATTAAACTTATTGTTTTTTAAAAGACCATTTTTAATAAATTGCATAACCCAAAATTTTGATTCCCAGTTGCCTTTATGTTTCTTTGACTATTGTTATAATCCCTCTGTGATATTTTCCCATGACCCTATGTGTCTACAGACGACTGTAGAACATCACAGAACCTACCAAAGTGGAGAAACTTTTGAATTCAGTCCAGTGATGGATTTTTGTTTTTCTTTAGAGGAAAAATCAAACTAAGTGAAAAAGACATATAGAAAAACACGGCCTCTTTTTTAGATACACACTTAATCATACACATATTGGTGTTATACATATTATATAAACTATAATATAATAATATATAATAATCACATAAAATCATCAATGTTATTGATAATCACAAAATACTTAGTCCAAGGGAACTGTGATTTTTTTTCCTTCCAATATAGGTACCATTTCTATTTATTTATTTGATTGTAGTAACCAATGAATACCATATGGGAAAGTACGAAGAAGCTTTTCAATTTATAAGTAGAGAAAATACCTATATTGAAAAAAACACAATTCCTTTGAATAATAAAAACATTTTGTCATAATGAATAAGGTTTGTTTTTT
This sequence comes from Myrmecobius fasciatus, assembly GCA_023553655.1. Taxonomy (NCBI): domain Eukaryota; kingdom Metazoa; phylum Chordata; class Mammalia; order Dasyuromorphia; family Myrmecobiidae; genus Myrmecobius; species Myrmecobius fasciatus. The sequence continues at coordinate 4,448 of JAJPUD010014845.1, forward strand.
GTATGTGCTTATTTGTAATATATATGAAACTTTTGTTAAATTAACTGTTGTTTGACTTTGCTATCCTCAGCAATACAATGATCCAAGAATACTCTGAAGGACTTATGATGAAAAATTCTGTATGTACCCAGAGAAAAAACTAAGTGTCTTAATACAGATTGAAGCGTACCATTTTTAATTTTATATTCTTAGTTTTTTTTTGGGGGGGAAGGAAGAATTTATGTCTTCTTTTGCAACATGACTTTTATGGAAATGTTTGGAATAACTTCATATATGCCTTTACATTGAGGAGGGCATGGGGAGGAAAGAAGAGAAAGAATCTGGAACTCAGCTTTTTAAAAACAAGTTGTCTTACATGTAATTAGAAAAATACATATATATGTATATGTTTATAAACATATACAAATATATAATACAAATCAATTTAAAACAGAAAATATTAAATATTCTCATTTTTTTATCATTCATCCACTGGAAACATTGGTTGTCTTTAAACATTTTTATTAGTACCTTGTAAATTCACAAACACACATATGTATTTTATATACATATATTAGTATGAAGACTTGTGAATATGTGTCAAGTATTTTGTGTTCATAAAAATATTTAATTGAAAAAGAGAAACAGTGAATATGGAAAGTTATTTAATCTAATAAGTCTTAGACACATATTTTACAAGCCCTTGAAATTTCATAAAGGTTGACAATGATTAATAATAAACATTTAAATAAATATAATAATTTTTAAACAATCTTTCTCATCATTATTAAAGTTAATCTTTCTTCATAATAATGGTATAGAGAATGCCAAGTTGGCTATAGAATCAGTGAGACCTAGATTTAAATTCCAGTTCTGAGACATGTTTATGTGATCTTGGCTAAGTCAGTTGATTCCTTGACATCATAGGTATCTTCTTAAGTTTTAGAATAATTACTGATTTTTACTGGTAGAAGATACCTCAACTTGAATTCCTTATATTATCAAAATTAGATGTAAATATTAAAAGACCTTCTTACTGATTTTCCATTTTCTGTTGACACTTGGATGCAAAGTGCTGGAAACAGTAAATATGCTCTATCTTCCTTTAGAAGTTTTCAGGAAAATAAAATTATTTTAGACATATTATTTATTTTAAAAATACCATCATCATCATCAAATTACATCGACAGCATTTACTAACATAATTTACTAGTCTTAGGTTTGAGAAACCTTTGATTCCCCCGATTCAATTTTTAACAACTTTATTTAAGCCTTCCAAATAATCTGAGCCTGTAATGATGTTGCCTCTGGATGTGGTAATGACTGTCTTTTCACATTTTTCAATAAAGAATTTCCAAATATAGGACAGCAAAAGGTATCTAGTTGCTTAACTCATAAACAATGCTAATTAATGAATTAGCAAACTTTCCCAGGAATTAAACATGTTTGTATATATAAATACAAATATGTACATATATATATATGCATCATATATGTATCTTAATTCAAGGTCTGTGAATTTAAAATTTTATTAACTATTATATATTGTTATATGATACTTATATAAGTTTTGAACACATATGTGCAAATGTGTGTAAACATATACCCATATATGTGTGTGTACTTAGCCACAACTATAGTATCTTAATAACTATTACCTATTTTTCGTATAAATGTTTTAGGTGTTACAGTAATAGGTTTATGGGTATATTCTTACTAATAGGGCTAGTAAAATTAAGAGTTCGACAATGAGTCCCTTTACATCTGTGTGATGCAATGCATTTTAAGATCCACATAGCTTTGTCCAGTTCTCAATATTTGTTTTATTCCATCTCAGACAAGTTCTTCTCATGGACCAATATTGAACCTGAATCCCTATTAGAGAGTTGTTTCATAATCTTATAACTAGACAAGATCAATAATATTGTTGCCGCCACAATGATCATACTTGCACCTTTAACTCATGCGAATTGTACCTATGCTACGTGAGGCCAAGTCTTCTGATAATGGCTGTGTCATTAGTGTCTCTGGAGGACTCATGTTCCCTTGTAAAGATAAATTAGCCTATGTGTGCTACCAAGAGTGTATATGGTTAATTAGGGGTTAACGTGAATCAATTTACAGAACAACCATACTTAACATTTGGTAGTTACCAGCAGTATCAAACAGCCCAACACTTAATCCCTATCCCCATCCTCACAACTCTGCAGATGGTACAAGTGATGGACTAGAGGAATATGAATCATATTGCTAAGTGTGAAATGTAGTACAGCTGGTAACGTCAAAAGAATTTCTCTAAGAATTGTCATATTGAAATGATCCGTATTAGTGAGACAGAGCATTTTAAATTCCTTGGTTAAAATATAATGGCTGCAGGAATGTAAGTGTATGAGTAAGGGAGAAACAAAGATTATTAGAAAGGTAAAATAAAGGGAATGAAGGGAGAGAAAAACCAGAATGAGATCACTAGCCATGACCTCTAAATCTCACAGAAATATAATTGATGTGCACAATGGAAAACAATGCACATCACTTGCAGACTTTTTTCTTTTTGTAGGTAACTCAATTATTTAGAATGACAAAAAAAAGCTTAACATATGCTTCATAATTTGCATATTTTGATATAATTTGTATTAGTAGTTATCTCTGATTTGGGGTGATATATTCTAAATCATTCCTTATCCTGTATAATCAGGAATTGAGGCTACCCTCTTTGTCACATTACTATGTCAAAACATGAGATTGTAACACTTATCAAAGATAAGAACTGATTCCTTAAAAAGTTATTTCTGTTCAGTATTTTATTACTAAAAGTACCTTTAGGAAAAAAAATCATCTGAGTGTGTTTTCTGCTGATGTAACTTGGTGGGTCCTTGTAAATTTATCTTAGAAAGAAAAGAACTCTTCTTAAATGCTGAGTATCTTCTTAGGAATTAAGATGCATTTTAAAGTTATTACTTTCCCTCCCTCCCCCAGTAATTATCAAATTAGCAAATAAAAGGAATAGAATATATATACTATATCTTGATTTCATTAAACTATTTGGTACAGTATGTCTGAAAATTTGTGTCTGTTGTTATTGTTGTCATTCATTTTGTTTTTGTTGTTTTGTTCCCTTGAAAGCTTAATTTGAATTGGCTTAAACATAAGCCTATGAAGAAACATAACGTGATAAATAGCAACGTGTGAAATGAAGGTGTCTAGTATTTTATAAGGATTGATGTTAGTTCTGTGTTCATTTAATGTATTAATGAAATACCCAGTAAAGAAAGCAGAAAATATGTTTTCATATGAGATTAGTTGGTTCAGAATAGACAGTGTCAAGAATGAAGGAGAATAATAAAAAGAAAGGACTAGTTGACCTAATATTATACTGGAGTAATTCATTTTTATAAGAATATATATTTTTACTGGATATATTCCCTGGAGTCAAGGCATGTATCATTTCTTAAAATTACATGAAATCTGAGATTTTTATCATATTTTTTTCTATTCAAGTCTCTAAAGAGAGAAAAAATCACATTAACATTATATCAAGGCTCTGTCATTTTCCCAGGAGAGAATAGCATGTGGCAAACCTATGTGTCAACTAGGGATGAAACTTTTTTTTCCTCAGAAAGTGAAATATTTTAGCATGTTACATTTTTAAAGATCATACCAGAGCATGCTCAGACAGACTCATTCGAATCCTCAGAATCTTCTGTAATAAAATGCTTGTTTTTTTAAGGGCACATTGTACAAAGACTAGTGAACAAATTTAAATCAAATATTAACAAAATTTGGAAGAGCATTATTTCTTTAGCATTCGAGTTAAGAAGCTCAGAAAAACTGTCTAGTCTCTTGTGCTCTCTTTTCTTGTTGGCCCATGTTGCTGTCTCTCCAGGTTTAGGGAACTAAGTATGGTTTTTGAAACTCCTTGCTAGGCAACTCATGAAGTTAAACAATTTATTTGATTTATGATAGCATGGTCTCCTTACAGCTTACTGGGAATATTTCCTAGTACTGTAGTTTGCTAGAGGTTCTGCAGAGGCATATAAAAGGACAATCTACATTGAATTCCAGCAGCATTACATCATGTGTGCAAACCAGGATTCCTCAATGTTTTTGTTAAGAAAGATTCATAAAAATATATTGAATTGATCAGTTTTGAGTTCAAAATATAATAGCTGTCATTATAATAATTTTCAGGACTAGGGATTAGTCACTTAATAATTACATTTTTGCTAATGAAGTTTGAAAAGGAATCACTTCACTCAGTAATTGAAAATCATTTATAAACATGAAAATTTACCAGCAAAAAAGATTCAAAACAAAATTAAGGTTTAACAGTTGTATATCCATCTTTAAATGCTTAAAATGGGAACAAAAGGTTACAAAGCATGTCTTGTTTTGGGAGAAATGAATTAAGAACACAGTAGCCTCATAGCTTTAATTGCCTCATTGACCTAATTGAAAAATGTTGATGCAATTTTTGGTTTTTGAACTTTCACATGTCTAACTAAAATAGTCATCTTTGACTCTTCCTTCTCCCATAATTCTTATTTTCAAGTTGCTGCCATGTCAGACAACCAACATGAATTTAGTAATTTAATTTAATTCAATGATTTAATAATTACCATATACCAGGGATTATGCTAGGTGTTGAAGATACAAATATTTAAAAAAATGAAATGCTTTCTTCCCTCAAGTAGCTTACATGCTTTTGAGGGAGATAGCATTTACATGTGTATGTGTGCACACATACCTGCATGCATCAAATAGAGTGATGGTAGTGTGAGTGGGAAGAAAGCTTTGAAACATGTTATAGAGGGACAATTAACTCCTCTTTACCTTTTAAAATCCCTAGTTTTCCTCAAAATTTAGTTTAAACACCATATTCTCTGACTCTGTCTCTTACCTTCTCTGTCTTTCTGTTTCTGTTTGTCTGTCTGTCTCTATGTATATATACACACACATGTACATATATATGCATTTATGCATGGATATATACATATGAGGGGAAATGCAAAATGGAATCAGTAAAGAAATCACAGGAAATGGTTCTTGAACTGAATTTTGAAGGTCACTAGGGATTTTAAAAGACAGAGGGAAGAATTCAATTGTAGCTCTGTAATGTCTCTCACATATTTCTTCCAATTCATAATGCCATCAAATTTTATTGATATCTTCATTACTTCATATTGACACTATTGAAGAACCCATTTACTTTCCAAATACACACAATCTATTAAATTCTGGATGCCCCACTGACATCTAAAATTCAACATACTCAAAAAAATATGTAGTACAGGATCTCACCTCCTCTGGCTTAGATTATCACACCTTAGTCTTTTAACTGTTAGCTTTGGTTCCAAGTCCTTTGGACTCTAAGCCCAATAGCACATTCATATTTAATATCTCCTTCTTAACTCAGTTCCCAATGTTGTCTACTTCTTTTTTCTTTTCATGGAATGGACACTTTTCCATTCCAATGTTTGTTTTTTTTTTTTTTTTTTTTTTTCTTACCTGTTCTACTCATTAAGGAAATGAATATGAGTAGCTACTTACTCATGATTTATTCTAACCCTTTTATTCCTTTTCAAATTGTTTTTGTTATCATGCTTTGTGTGTGTATCTAACACTTAAATAGTAAGATTTTTTGTTTCTGGAAAAAGGTAAGAGTATTTTGTTTATATTTGCCCTGCCTCCCCAAAGAACATATGCTTATTTTGACCAAATAGACAAAATTTTTATGAAGGCGAAACTTATTCTGCTTTGTTCCATGTCACATTCACTTTTCTCCTTTCATTTATTATAGTGATAGATAAATAAATGTTTTGGATTATTATAGGCTTTGTCATGATTTATAAATGGCATTGAAGTTTTATATATTTAGGATGATATTTTAGGGACATATTTTGGGAATTCCCTCTTTTGGGGTTCTATGGATTCTCTTAATCTCTTAAAACCACTCCATCTTTTCAATAATTCTTTTTTTTTTTTTTTTTTTTTTGCTGAGACAATTGGGGTTAAGTGACTTGCCCAGGGTCACACAGCTAGGAAGTGTCTGAGACCAGATTTGAACTCAGGTCCTCCTGACTTCAGGGCTGGTGCTCTAACCACTGCGAGACCTAGCTGCCCCCATCTTTTCAATAATTCTAAGGATTTTAGGGTCATGATTTCCTATGCAAACTCTGTTTCTTCCTTTATTTCCTCTCCTGGGAAAATCATAATTCTCAAGTTTTTTCAATGAGTTAGATTCACTTGTTTTATCTTCATGTGAAAACATAATAAATATATTTCAAATTCTTTTTAAAATGCTACTTATGTTCTTCAGGGACTCTCTCTTGGTTTTATTTTGTTGACAATATCTGGTGACATATATGCTATAAATTGTAATGTAATACACAGAGGCCAACATGTGGCCCTGTTAAAATAGTCTTGATTCTTTGTCTATGTTTATAGCTTTTCTTTTTAGGTGACAGAATTTAAGGCTTTGACTTTGTAGAGTTCAAAAGGTTAACAGAAGAAGCTCTAGGGCATCCTAGCATTCTGTTATCTGTGCATCATTATTTTACAGCTAGTTTAGCATCAACACCCAGAGGGATAAGGATTGACCTTCATATGTGACTTTGAAGATCCAGCCCAGCAATAACTGAAAGGACTCTTCTAACAATCATGATTCATATGAATGTTAACTTAATGTAATCAGTGCTACATAGACACTATACCATCTGAGACCCCAAATCAAGATGAGATAGGGGAGAGAGTATACTTTTGAGATGGTGGGGAGAATATTTGTAATTTTTTATTGTACATTGAAAAATATATTGAAAGGAAAAAATGAAAATATTTAAAAAAAGAATCTTGTTTAGTTGTTTTACTCATCTATAATTCTGTCTTCCATATGGAACAATAACAGAGAATCTATAATTTTACTGAGATTTTTCCATCAATTGTTTCACACTATAGAGTTTGGTTGTCCTCAAATCATTGATTCAAATTTTATCTTTACAGAAGACATTTTGAAATATCTCAATCTCATTTTCCATTTGAAGAGTATTGCAAAGGATTCACTTTCACTACAGGGAGTACTGTTCCTATAATCTCTTTTTCTTCTTGGGTGATCTTGCCTCTTTTGGAATTATACTACTTTTTGATTGTTTTAAATCTTTTATTTGTTTATTTTTGTATTGGCCATTTGTTTTCCCAATTCTAGTGCTCTTTTGCCATTATACAATTCTCATCATGTCAGCTGCTTTTTGGACATCAGCTTTCTAATATACAAAATAAAATAGCAATCTCTGCTTTATTATAATATTTAAGGTCAGTAGAAATGTTTAGGAGATTGCTATTATTAAAAAGAAGAAAATGGGCTACCCATAGTGTAAGAATTTGAATTTAGCTTTAATCAAATTAGACAACTCTATGAATGTTATATCACTATACTTTATTATACAATAAAGGTTATCTTAACCTCTCAATGCTTCTTCCAGGAGAAATTAAGTACTTGCAAGTCCTATCAAACTGGAAAACCTTTATTAATGGACTTGGAAAAAATGTTAGTATACATAGATGAATAGAGTGCCAGCCTAGCTAGTTAGTTGATGAGACTATCACAAAAAAACTGTTAATCATCAGATAATGATTTTTTTCAGACACAATTCATAAATAACACATTTGCTCATATAATGGTAGTGGTGCAGGGTGGGATGGGGAAGGTATTATGCTTTTTGCTTGTGGAAGGAGTAATTACTCAATCTAGATTTGTCTCAACCCTGCATCCCTCTCTTATAATTCGTGGTCCCTGAACTGGACCACGATTTCATGACACATTCAGACCATGCTCACTTCACTAACTCATTCCATTCTTCTGTAGGCTTTTTTTAAACCTTAACTCCAAAACCTTTTCCTCCTCCATACTCCCTGTTTTCTAGTTCCTTTTTATGTTATCTTCCTCCATTAGAATGAGATAGAGACTGTATTTTTCTTTGTTTATATTTGTATTGACAATATTTAGAACATAGAATTTAATAAGTGCTTTATCTATTGATCTATTTGCCTTCTATATATTCATCTATCTATACTCACGAATTTATTTATTTATTTATTTTTCTAGCTATTCACACCAATGAAAATGTATATGCTTAATGTTTGGGGTGATTTAGTAAAGTTAAAATAATTCTAAAGTGATTTATTACAGTATCATATGATCAATCTTAAGTTGTCAAACCATTTGAAATCTCAAAAAAAGATACAAAAATAATAATCAAGTATTGCTCTGAGTTCATTCATCCAAATACCAATCAGAATGACAAATTAGGTCATCATAGGGTAGCTGAGTCAATTCAGGGTTTCAGAGATAACTCGCTTATAAATCTTCACCCGGGGTGCTTTTTTTGGTACTATTTGGCATCATTTACCATTTACAAAAAAAAGATATTTATTGAGCACATATGACAGTAATAATTGTTGGTCTTTTTGTGAGTTCTTCCTGGCTTCTCTCAGATCAATACCAGATCAACCCTCTGAACTGGTTTTGAAGTGACAGAACCTACAAATATTTGGACCATAACAAATTTCCAGCAAAAGCTATTTTGGAAGAACTTCAGGAAAGATCTGTTTCAATGGGGTGGGGGTAGGCAGCCCAGCTCAGGTACAGTGCAGTGACCAAGGGTAGAATGGCCTCTGCACTCCTGGGCAATCTATTGCAAGGCTTAGCCAAAATAAAGCAGCTTTGGCTACTATGTCCTGGTTCAGGAACAAGTGGATCAGCAGACTAACTGGAGACTTCCAATGGAGCTACAGAAGGCACATTTTTAGCCCTTAACCCCAGCATATCACAGGACTTGATCACACTCCCCCAGAACAGGAAGAAAGTCAGCACTGTATGACAATAAATATGATAATCTAAGTGAAAAGGATGAATATCTTCAAAAATGTAGATTGCTCAAATTAATAGAGGAAGAAATAAATTACTTAAATTATCCCATTTTAGAAAAAGAAATTGAACAAGCTAAGAACTCTCTGAGAAAAAAAATCTCCAGGGCCAGATGGATTTACAAGCAAATTCTACCAAACATTTAAAGAACAATTGATTCCAATATTATGTAAACTATTTGAAAAATAGGGAAAGGAGTCCTACCTAATTACTTTTATGACACAAATATGGTGCTGATACCTAAACCAGGTAGCATCAAAGCAGAGGAAGAAAATTATAGACCAATTTCCTTAATGAATATTGATTTTAAAATCTTAAATAAAACATTAGCAAAGAGATACCACAAGTTAACCCAAGAATAATACACCATGACAAAGTAGAATTTACTTCAGGAATTCAGGGCTGGTTCAATATTAGTAAAGCTGTTGGCATAATTGACTACATCAATAACAAAACTAACAAATTCTATGATTATCTCAATAGATACAGAAAATGCATTTGACAAAAAGTACTAGAGAGTATAGAAATAGAGTTTTTTCTTAAAAAATCAGTAGCATGTTGTTAAAAACATCAGCCAGCATGATATGTAACAGGGATAAATTATATCCATTCCCAATAATATCAGAAGGAAAACAAGGTTGTCCACTATCACTATTACCATTCAATATTGGATTAGAAATGTTAGTTTTGGCACTAAAGAAAAGGAAAAAAAATTAGAATAGTAATAAGGAAATCAAATTATCACTCTTTGCAGATGATATGATGTTATACTTAGAGAATCCTAGAGAATCAAACTAAAAAAAGTTCTTAAAAAAATTCACAGCATTAGCAAAGTGGCAGGATAAAACTTAAATCCACATACATGATAAGAGAAGTGAATACAACCAAGATCATTATAAACAGCAAGACCAAGATTATGTGACAATTAATTCTGATGTACTTGGTTCTTTTCAAAAGTGAGGGGAGTGAGATTAACTCCAATGGTCCTGTGTTAGAGAGATCTATCTATACCCAGAGAAAGAACTGTAGGGTCTAAGTGTGAATCACAATAGTATTTTCATTTTTGTTGTTGTTGTTTACTTGTTTTTTGTTTTCTTTATTATTTTTTTCCCTTTTTGATCTGATTTTTCTTGTGTAGCATGATAATTGTGGAAATACATAAAGAAGAATTGCACGTGTTTAACATATATTGGATTACCTGCTGTCTAAGGGAGAGAGAAAAAAATTGGAATGCAAGTTCTTACAAGGGGGAATGTTGAAAACTATGCATATATTTTGAAAATCAAAAGCTTAAAAAAAGAATAATCATTTTAAAATGTTTTGTTAAAATAGAGAAACACTGCCTCCTGTATATGCATAGTCATTGAAGAGGGTGCTTAAATTTAAAGTCACTACACTAGTGAGGCACCCATATAGAGAGGACCATATAGAAGCAAGAAGTAATAGATTTCTAGCCCTGAAAATCCTTTTTTTTTCCTTTAAAGGAACACTACCAAATTTGTTTTAGAGTTTGGCATTGTCAAGGAGTGTTTTGCTTCTTCATGCAAAAAAGGTTAATTCCTTACAAGACATAATTATTTTTACTTATTAGATCAATCCATTGTCATGCTCAGTCAAATTTAGTTGCTGCACTAGTTCCTCATAAGTTTAATGTATTAATTTTACCAATCCCAATGGTTTGTACTTCTTTCTCTTAAAGCTAATTGGAACTCTGAGAGATCTTCCAATTTTATATATTATTTGGGCACTCTTAATTTTATATGAATTCACTTTATATCAGGAAAGAACACACACCCATACATATATACATCAATTACAACAAAACTATATGCTGAAGGAAACATGATATTGTAGTATGAGAAAAATAGCCAACTTTGCTCCCTCAACTGTCTACTCACAGCAGTTCTCATTGTTTGAAAGTTACCAAGGAAGAGACAGAAATAATCCCATCAAATGTTTTATATGCCCATTCACTTGCAGCTCAGCCTCTCCTTAATTATCCATCCTTCTATTCCTGGAGTCAATTACAAGGTTTGTAATTATCACATATATAGTCCTTATCCTAAATCATCATGGATGAAAGTCATTTCCAAAGTTCTATACACTGAATTGTCAGCAAGAAGACAATTTTAAAATTCATTTCAATAAATATTCTTCAAGTACCTATAATGCACTGGACACCATGTTAAAGATGAGAATGCAAATTAGAGAACTAAAGATAGTTCCTTTTCTCAAGAAATATAGGAGCAATTTTAAGGAAAAAAATACACAAAAAGGAAGCTAAAAATTGGGTTGGAGTGGTGAGGGACACCAGAGGTCCTTGATATGAGAATGATATTCTATAGAATAGAAACCTAGAAAATGGAGAGTTATTATCAAAATTCTGAACTCTTTATAATATCCATTTGTGAAGTTTATTGTTTCCCTCTCCAAATGAGCAATTTAAAAAAAGTTGATTATTCATGAGATTGTTTTCAAGTTCTTCAAGCACTGAAACATAGCTGATTGTCCATATATTAAAAGAATATCACAAAATTATAACATGAAGGGATTTCAGAGATAAGTTTGCCTAATGTTGCAATTGAAAAAACTATATCCAGGCAAATTTATGTGACTGGCCTTCACTCAGGTGTCAATGTCAAATGTAAAGAAATTTAGTACTTCTCTCCCTGTCTCTGTCTTTATCTCTTTGTCTCTCTCTGTTTTTTTCCAATATAAATACTTTCATTTTTGTGCATGGTATCTCACACAGTACCTGGTACAAAGCAAGCATTTAACAAATACTTGTGGGTGTAACTGATTGAGAAAAAGATACTTTCTTAAAATAAGTAATTGAATAAATTCCATATGAAAATTATAAATATATATCTTTCCAAAGAACTCCAATGAATTTTAAGCTCAACTTACTAGAGACCCTAGACAAGTTTGAAACTATATGGGAGATTTCTTGGTTGAAAAGTGAGAATTTGGGGATAACATGCAATATTATCACTTTAG
>JAJPUD010014845.1:24204-32740 GCA_023553655.1 Myrmecobius fasciatus
TGAGCTGGGACCAGGATGGGGGTGGCACTGTATGCTCAGTGGAAACTCCGACTCAGGCATTAATTAATTTATTAATTAATTAATAATTAATGTCTTTATGCCTTCAAACAAAAAATAATAGAAAATAATATGTTATTATTAGACTTTCTCTGCTGAGCTTGTAAGTTGCCTCATTCAACTGGAAAATATTCTATTCTGTCTTTTTGGATATTCTGATGCTCTAAAATTTGGTGAATATTTAAAGGAATTTGGAGCAGGTTGAAGGAGAGGTTCGACGAATTCCTACCATCTTGGCTCTGTCCCTTATGTGGTGACTTTAAATAAATGTTATCCTTAGAACGAGATTGTAAGCTCCTGGAGTGCAGGGGCATTTTTTTGGGTATTGTTTTAAGTACTTTGAGTAATATTATACACAGCAATGGTAGTCAATAAATAATGTAGGCTAAATGAAACTCATAATCTAGATTTCATCAGTCCTGTTACCTGGCCAACTGAGTGAAGTAGCTCAGAGAACAAGTACATGTTATTATAACTATACCTACACAAAACACACACATGTGGGTGCACAGAAATGCACCATGGCTTATTCTTTGTAAAAAAAAAATCATATAAATATAATCTTCAAAATGATACCACTATATAGGAGTACAAACAGGATCCCTGTTTTACAAATGGCAATTAACATGAAATGAAATGAGGTAGATCATTAGTGATATGAATGAACTGAAGGAAACCACAAGTCTTCTAAGTGACATTTTGCTGTGCCATGCTGTTTCTTAAAAATAGGGAAAAAAGTTACTTAAATGCGTTTGTAATTCATCAAGGTACCTCCTTCCTGTTGTGATCTAAGTAGCATGACTAGGGCTTATCCATTCATTAATCCAGTATTCTTAGACAAGGTCACTTTATGTTGAAAAAATACTAATTGAAGATGCAGATTGTCACTTGAGTAGCCCTTTCTCTCAGTAAGTACCCAAACAAGATCATTTTTCAATCATAATCTCTCAGATGTAAATATACACTACTCTCCAAGACTGGAACATTTTTTGAGGGTTCCTTATATGTGCTATGTTGTATTAATTTAATGGAATATGACTCAGTCTGAGAGAATGCTGATTCATGATATTGTGTCAATTAAGAAGGGACTCATTTCAACTAGTTGGACAGACACTTCCAGAGAGAATCTCTAGATAGATGGGTTTAAAAGAAAGCAAGTTGCAAACTTTTGAATTGCTCCCAGAAGCTGTCAGAGGTACAGACATGTAGAAGAAGCTGCTTTTCCCATCCACCACACCATTCTGTCCTTTTATTTCTTGTGCATGCAGCCTACAGAATCTTGAGTAGACGCCCATTCCCTGACATATTTGTGCTCTCTCTCTCTCCCTCCTTCCCTCCCTTTCTCTTTATTTCTCTCTCTCTCTGTCTCTTTCTCTTTCTATTTTTCTGTCTCTCTTTTTACAAAGTATACAAAACAACTTTCTTTTTCATCAACACAGCTCTGTTTGACAGGGATTAATGTATTTATGCCTTCAAACAAAAATAATAGAAAAAGATATGTTACTAAACTAATTTATGAGACAAATATTGTTCTGATATCTGAACCAGAAGGAGATAAAGCATAGAGTGTAAATTATAGAGCAATATTTCTAATTAATGTCAGTGTAATTATATTGGATAAAATATTATAAAAAAGACCACAGCAACACATAGTGGCTCATTTTAACTATATTGGATTTGTTTCAGATATATGAAGTTGGTTCAATGTTAGGAAAAGTATAAACATACTATCTCATATTAATAACAATTAAAATTTATGATATTAATAAATAAGATTTTTTTCAAAAGAATCACATAATAATATGACAAAGACTATCTAAAGCTAGAGCTAGAATTTAGTGTAAAGCAAAAAAAGTCTTTCCAACAAAATCAGAACCAAACTTATGACATGCATTGTCTTTTTAGAAATATATTTCTAGAAATAACTAAGACAAGGAAAAGAAGAACTGAGGAAATAAACACAGGTAAAACAAAAATAATCAGATTTTTACCAATTATATTATTTTTACTTAAAAATTCTTACATATTCAACCAAAAATTCTTTAATCAATGTTGTTAGTAAAGTATCAGTAAATAAACACACAAAATATTAGCCTTTCTGCATATTAATACCAAAACACAAATAAATGCTCATAAACAAATCTGATGCAAAATGGCTTCAGAATATATGAAATATCTGGCAAAGTATACGCAGAACTTAAACATGATTACCAAGTACTCTATAGAAATGAAGGAAAATGATAAGTGATATTGATTACTTCTGCTTCAGTTAATATATGAAGATTATAAAAGCACCAATAATATGTAAAGCAAATTACAGATCTATTTTTATATTAACATGTCAAATGAATACCAAATTAATAGCAGAATTCATTTACAAGAACCAGATGCCAGAATACTAAGGAAAATAATAATTTAAGAATACATGAGGAAGAGGTTCTACAAGATCCAGATCTCTAGCTAAACCACAAAATAGTAATCCTCAAAAATAAGAGGTAATAGTTAAAAATATTAAGTAATGAAACATAATAATTATTAGAGAATTTCAGTTAAACTTAAGTATAAGAGCATAATGTTTAATAAATTCAAGGATATTTCCTATTTATTATAGGATTCATTATCTGACACAAACTAATAGAAAGATTAGAAACCATTATGACAAATAATGTTTAGATAAAAATGTTTTCTATATAATAATAAAATCTTAGATATAATATATATCATAAACAAATTGGAGATAAGTAATTAAAATTTTTAAACTATGTATGAGAATGAGTTTTTGAGTAAAGGGATAGAAATGATAATAAGCAGAGGAAAATTTTAATTATACACAATTTTAAAGAAGCTTTGATATATAAAAATCAATGTAGTTAGAATTAAATAAAAAAAGTGAACTAGGAAAAAATTTTAACTAAAATTCTCTAATAAAGACAGAAGGATAAACACACTAATGCACTATTTTTGAAGTTGTAGAAAGCTATTTGGAACTGCTCAAGATTATATCACTATATCATACCTGCCTCCAAACAGAACAAAGATGAAGGGTTAGGACCCATTTTTAAAAACATTTATAGGAGCATTTTTTTGTTGTTGTTCTTGTAGAAAAGAATTGGGAACAAAGTGTCATTCAGCTGGGGAATGTCTGAATAAATTATGCTATATAAATGCAATGGGATGTTATTATATTATAAGATATATGAAAAGGGCAGGATTCAGATAATTCAGGAAAGATTTGTTTGAACTAAAGTTAAGTGAGCAGAATTACAAGTACAACTTATATTTATAATAATTTTGCAGAAAATATTGATGATTCTGAGCAGAGCCAGTCTCAAATCCTTTCCTTCCCTTACCAATTTCTTAGACTCATAGAAACAGTTACAACATAGGAGCTCAGTCCTTAGAAACCAAGTGACCCATATTTTATTATTGTTTTCAGGACTTACTCACTCACTAGATAGTCTAAACATTTTCATCTCAAATTCCCCCAGTATTTCTTCCTCCCTTCTACTACATGATGAGATGGCCCTTGTTCTTGCCCAGGCAAATGTTTCTAAATGAGCATTTGATTTATTCCAACCCTGTCTTCTCCAACAGGTAACTTTCTGCTATCATAGCCTACTAGAATCTAGAGTTACCATTATACTTGCCTGATCAGGACAGTGTTTTAAATACTTTAATTTGCAATACTTATCAAACATTAAATTTTAAATCAATTAAATTCTCATATAAGTATTTAATATAAATAACCATGTATTAATAACTGAATCAAACTATTATTAAAATTAACAGACAAAAATGAAAGTGACTGTTGACAATTGCTTATTTACTTTAATATCTAATTCCTATTTCATGTACTATTAAAATATTTGCAACCTGCTTATTTTTCTTTTTATATAGTTCAATATGCATGTATCAGACTTGCTTTGGAGTATTTTCATTAGTAATAAGTAGACAGAGCTTATTTATTTCAAAGGAATTTTGCCTTTAGATCAGAATACAAAGTAAGATAGTGATTTCTGATCTTTATATTCAGAACTTAAAAATGTTTAATCTTATACCATGGTAGACTGATCATTCCCAGACTTAGTAAGTGCTTTGAAATTAGAGAAATAGATACTTGGTTCATTCTTTGTCCTCACCTCAAGGAAACTCAGGTACCCTTAGAATCTACCACCACTTCTCCCAAAAAATTATATGATGGAATGCTTTGAAAATATTAAGGTAATTATAAATTAAATCATTTGCAATTCCCCTTGATTTTCCTTGGATGATTACTATTTTGTGTCTGTCTTCAAAGGAAATCAAAGAACTTTAATTGATTTAATTCAACACATATATTTTGGTTTTGAGTCATTTCAGTTGTGTCCATCTCTCTGTGTCCCCATTTAGGGTTTTCTTGGCAAAGATACTGGGGTGTTTTGCCATTCTCCATTACATTTTACAGAGGAGGAAACTAAGGCAAACAAAGTTAATTGACTTGTCCATTTAGGTTTCAGAGGTCAGATTTAAACTCAGTTTCTCCTGACTCCTGGGCCAATGCTCTAACCAATATCCACATAGCTGCCCCATTATAAATACTTACATATACTTATTCTCTGACCATATTGGGTAGCAGTATTTTCAGTCTGAAATAGAAGTTCAAAATTCAGCTTTCACATTACCAACACAACAATAACTTTTCTGAATTTTATTTATCCCACCTAAGTTGCAAAATGAATAGAGAGTTGAGCAAGGTTCTTAATTATGCTTCTGACAGTAGTAGTGTGACCCTGGGCAAATCATCTAATCACTTAGCCATAATTTCCTTATCTGGAAAAGGTGATAATAGTACCTAATTTTACAGGGTTGTTATGTAATATAAATACTAGCTATTATTATTATCTACAAAATGAAGATAATGTCTACCTACTTATATCACTAAGTTCTTATAAAGAAAATTTTTTTTGTTTTTGTTTGACTGATTCTTGAAGTCTTATTGAGTCATTCACTTGCATTTGTTCAATTCTTATTTTTAAAGTGTTGTTTTCTTCAGTTACCTTTTTAAGCTCCTTTTGTAACTGACCAATTGAATTTTTTTGTTCATTGCACTCTTTTTCCACTTCATTAATTTTATTTTTTTTAATAAATTGGTGTCTTTTCCATATGTCTTTTGCAGGGCATCATATCCTTCTTGCACTGATTTCAGTTTATTTTCACACTTATCCTTCAGCTCTCTTATGAGGTTCTTTATGCAATCTTCCAGAAATGCCTTTTGTAAAGGGGACCAGTGATGGTCCTTGCTGACTTCCTCTGGAGTTTTGTCTAAAGGAACCTCAGGATCTGGTGTCTGCCCTTCTTTCTCTCGATAGAAGCTATGGTGAGAGCTCTCTTTTGCTTCTTCATTTTTTTAGACAGCATGGATGTCTCTCTAAGGCTCGGAAAAACGGCGGCTGAAGTTCTTTGCCCTGGGGCACTTTGGCAAGTTGACTTAAGATGCTGGGCCGGTGGGGGCTAGGACTAAGTCCGAATTACTCCTTAAACAAGGCAAGTCTGCCAGAACACCTGCCCCCAATCAGGGCAGAGTGTCCCCAGTGCCTCAGATAAACTCCAGGTGTTTGGAGTATGGAGTCTGGAGTTTCTGCCACAATGAGTTGAGTCTCACCCTCATTTCCGGCCTGAACCAAGACCACTGTTTGTCCCTCTGTCCAAGTTCTTCAGAGATATCTGAAAGCAGTGTCCAAATATTTCTGGATTCGTTGACTTGAAGATCAGTTCAGAGGCTTATTTTATTGTTGATTTGAGAGAAGATTGGAGGAGATACAGAGATTCACGTTTTCACTCTGCCATCTTGGCTCTGGCCCCCCATAAAATGAGAAAATGTTTAAAATAATAAAGGATCATTATAATTCAAATTATTAAGGTTAAACATTATATAATTAATTAGCCTGAGGTAATATGCAACAATAAGGTATGTCATATACTATATTATGATGTTATATAACTAATAACTTTGTATGTAGTTCACTATATCAATGGAATCTTAAGTCCAAACCCTATTTCAGTAGCTAGTACATAAGTGAATTTGGATACATTAAATTAGTTGGCAAGCACATTATTAAATTAGGTGGTGGTTTTTTATTTTTCTCCCTTTGTTGTATAAATAGACACACATGAGTGTGTTCTTATAGACTGAAAACATCTCATAGATGAAATGATTCTCTAAAATCTTTTGCTCCCCCCATTATGTAACCCACAATCAGAATACCAAATTTCTGTCCAGCCATTCTGCCATAGCACTGAGCATATGCTTCCTTATACCAGTCCTACTATACCTCTGACAACTTTAATTAAATCCTCATACTAAAAAATGTTGTTTACCATCATTCATTTTTATGTAATTTCACTCCCACTATCACTATTATAATAGATGATCCTTGATAGCAGGGAAAGAGATGTTTGGTTTTATTTTAATTCCTATATAATATACATTTCCATCCCACCCCACCTCCTTAAATTTAAAGCTTGTTTAAAGCTTGTTCTCATTTTTTTTTTTTTTACTCATCCCATAGAAGTAGTTTGCTTTTCCCCTTTATGCTAAGGAATTGTAATTGGAAGAAGACCTAGGCAGACTTATGTCAATATTTCCTGTCATAATGGAAAGAACAGTGGCTCTTGAGTGATGCTTTAACACTTAATACCTTTGTGGCTGTGGGAAAATCATTTAATCTATATAAGCCTCAGTTTTTTCATCTCTAAAGTCAGGAGATTGGATCAGAATGCCTCTAACGTCTCTCCCAATTAAATGACTGTGCATGGACAAATCATTCCTGCCTCTATAACTTTGCTGATGATATCCCTATCTCCTGAAAGTCCTCTCTGACTACCTGAATCATTTTCTAGCTTAAAGGTAAATTCCAGCTTTCCTAAGAGGTGTTTCTAAATAAACAATCAAACATCTCTCTCTCTCTCTCTCTCTCTCTCTCTCTCTCTCTCTCTCTCTCTCTCTCTCTCTCTCTTTCACACTCTTTTTCCTCCTCATTTTTGTGTGTGCCTCTCTCAGGGTGTGTAGCTTTCAATTGTCTTCTGCTCTTTCTTTAATGTAATCATCTAAAAAGGAAGTACATTACGATAACTACATTGCTGCTATATCAGAAAAATAAAGATTCAAATTAATTGTGTTTTCCTAGTCTATCATTTGATATCTCCCTGCCTGATTCCTCATCTTTAAAATGGAAATAATGATTTTGCAATTGGTTGTTGAAAAGATCAAATAATGTTGGTCAGAAGGAATGTACAAATGTTAATATTATTAAAAGCTCTTTGAGGGCAGGAAAATTTAGTCCCTATGTTATTGTTTATTTATTTATTTACTTATTTTTGGGCCTCTCTAGGACTTAGCTCATTTCTGATGAAGGGCAGAATTTCTAGTGATCCGTTTGAGCAATACCTTTCTCATTAAGAGAGATTGGATTGCATTCTGTACCACTAAACTGCTTCTTGTTCTCCATAAAACTAGTTCTAGATTATTCACACAGATTAGGCATGTCACCACAAGGATCATAAATGGCTTTATGGCAAACAAACAAGCAAACACATTATGGCAAACAAAGAAAGTTTCTTTCTCTGTCCTGCCAACTTGCCAGGATTCTAAAGACAAGTTATTTTAGTACAAAAGGTGGTAGACATATTTTAAAAAGGAAAGATATGTCATGTGAATTACCTGCCATATTGAAAGGCTGAAGGGGGAACAGTAGAAACATCTTTGGATATTGATGCAAACATCAATACAGATGTTCGTCCATGAACAAAGACTCACTTAATTAGAAGAGGCCATCTGATCCAATCTCCCTAATTTAGAGATGAAAAAACTTTCCCACAACCACAAAGGTATTGTTAAACCATCACTCAAGAACTACTGTTCTTTCCATTATGACAGGAAAATATTAACATAAGTCTGCTTAGGTGTTTTCTTCCAATTTGAAATTTACTATTCCAAGGAGATACTGAGACAGTGAAAGGCTAAATGACTTGCCCATAGTTACAGAGTGAGTATGCTTCAGAAGTAAGAAAGACCGGTCTTCCTAACTGAGATCAGATCTCCATTTATTAAATTACATTACCTTTCATAAATAAAAAGGCATAATTAAGAGAAAGAAGAAAGCTACTTAATATAAATTTTGTGGCCCATTAAAGGATAGAGAGGGATTTAAAAAAAAAACACCCAAAACTTATTTTTCTCATTTGAGAAAATGAATTGAGTAATCACATTAATATTCTAAATAGAGTTTTGGGGAAATGTATATTGCCCAAAGGAATTGGTTAGACACAGCAAACATCCTGATTTTGAATCCCTTGCAGCAATCATAAAACTATTATCACTGTCTTCAAACTGCATTGTCTCTGCTTCCCAAGAATTTTTATTTTTTTCTAGTTTTTATTGAGGCAAGTCCAGAATTGTGGTCTGAGAGTGACTGTATTATGGGCTTTTAGGGGGAAAAAA
>JAJPUD010014846.1:0-27657 GCA_023553655.1 Myrmecobius fasciatus
AATCAGAGTAGGTAGTGAAGAAACCAAATTATCACTCTTTGCAGATGACATGATGGTATACTTAGAGAACCCTAGAGACTCAACTAAAAAACTACTAGAAACAATTCACAACTTTAGCAAAGTGGCAGGATACAAAATAAATCCACATAAATCATCAGCATTTTTATATATTACCAATAAAGTTCAGCAGCAAAAGATACAAAAAGAAATCCCATTCAAAATAACTGTTGATAGTATAAAATATTTGGGAATTTATCTGCCAAGGGATAGTCAGGAACTATATGAACTAAATTACAAAACACTCTCCACACAAATCAAATCAGACCTAGTCAATTGGAAAAACTTAAAATGCTCATGGGTAGGACGAGCGAATATAATAAAAATGACAATACTACCCAAACTAATTTACTTATTTAGTGCCATACCAATCAAACTCCCAAGAAATTATCTTACAGATCTAGAAAAAATAGTAGCAAAGTTCATTTGGAAAAACAAAAGGTCTAGAATTT
The DNA here is from genome assembly GCA_023553655.1 of Myrmecobius fasciatus. NCBI lineage: Eukaryota > Metazoa > Chordata > Mammalia > Dasyuromorphia > Myrmecobiidae > Myrmecobius > Myrmecobius fasciatus. The sequence continues at coordinate 510 of JAJPUD010014846.1, forward strand.
CAAGGGGATTAATGAAAAAAAAGGCTGAAGATGGTGGACTTGCTGTACCAGATCTAAAACTATATTATAAAGCAGCGGTCATCAAAACCATTTGGTACTGGCTAAGAAATAGAGTAGTCGATCAGTGGAATAGGATAGAATCACAAGACAAACTAGGCAATAACTAGAGCAATTTGGTTTTTGATAAACCCAAAGACCCCAGCTTTTGGGATAAGTATTCACTATTTGACAAAAACTGCTGGGAAAACTGGAAACTATTGTGGAAGAAATTAGGGCTTGACCCACATCTAACACCACATACCAAGATAAGATCTAAATGGGTTCATGATCTGGATATAAAGAGTGATTTTGTAAACAAGTTAGAGGAACATAATATAGTTTACCTCTCAGACCTGTGGAGATGGAATAAATTTATGTCCAAAGAAGAACTGGAACTTTTAATTGAAAACCAGATAGATAACTTTGACTATATTAAGTTAAAAAGTTTTTGTACAAACAAAATCAATGCAGACAAGATTAGGAGGGAAGCAATAAATTGGGAAATCATCTTTACATTTAAGGGTTCTGATAAAGGTCTCATCTCTAAAATATATAGAGAAGTGTCTCATATTTATAAAAATTCAAGCCATTCTCCAATCAATAAATGGTCAAAGATATGAACAGACAATTTTCAGAGGATGAAATTAAAACTATTTATAGTCATATGAAAAGGTGCTCCAAATCACTATTGATCAGAGAAATGCAAATCAAGACAACCCTGAGATACCACTTCACACCTGTCAGATTGGCTAAAATGACAGGAAAAGTTAATGATTAATGTTGGAGGGGATGTGGGAGGGCTGGGACACTGATGCATTGTTGGTGGAACTGTGAACGGATACAGCCATTCTGGAGAACAATTTGGAGTTATGCTCAAAAAGTTATCAAACTGTGCATACCCTTTGACCCAGCAGCATTTCTATTGGGCTTATATCCCAAAGAAATCATAAAGGAAGGAAAAGGCCCCACATGTGCAAGAATGTTTGTGGCAGCCCTTTTTGTAGTAGCTAGAAACTGGAAATTGAATAGATGCCCTTCAATTGGAGAATGGCTGAATAAATTATGGTATATGAATGTTATGGAATATTATTGTTCTGTAAGAAATGACCAGCAAGATGATTTCAGAGAGGCCTGGAGAGACTTACATGAACTGATGCTGAGTGAAATGAGCAGAACCAGGAGATCATTATACACGGCAACAACAGTACTATATGACGATCAATTCTGATGGTCATGGCTCTCTTCAACAATGAAATGTTTCAAACCACCTCCAATTGTTCACTGAAGAAAGCCATATACACCCAGAGAGAGGGATGCGAAGTGTGGACCACAACATAACATTCTCATACTCCTTGATTGATGTTTGCTTACATTGTGTTTCCTTTATCTGATATATCGTTTGTGTAGATAAGATTTTTCTTGCACAACAATGATAAGTTTGGAAATATGTATACATATATTCGATTTGCCAATATTTTAACATAATTAACATGTAGTGGATATCCTGCCATCTAGGGGAGGGGTGGGGAGTTGGGGGGAAAAATTTGTAACGGAAAGCTATGTAAGGGTTATTGTTGAAGAATTACCCACACATATGTTATGCAAATAAAATAAAAATTAAAAAAAAAATAAAAAAAAACAATGTGTGCTTCAAAATTTTTTAAAATCACACAAAATCCTTTTAGGAAACTATAGTAAAGATTAGTTCAAATCTTCCAAGTAGGTAACTTCATACTTTGCTTATGCAAAAACTCTGCCTGGTCCTTTATCCTTTCATCACTTCATTTGTTTATGTATCGTTCCCTTTTCTCTTTATCCCTTATTTGTTTATCCAGAAGGGAGAGTAATTAGAAATAGGGATGAGAAGGGATAATCTGCTGACTGGTAGCAGAGTAATAAGAGTGATGTTTTAGTGATTAGATAATTTGTGAATATGCCATTAAGTTATAGATCCTACACTGCTCATAAATTCTTTGCCAAACAGATAGAAATGACTTTTAATACACACATTTTTCAATTTTTAAAATTTTAGTAAAGAACACCTGCTAAATTTTATTTTATTGAAAATGATATTGAGTCACACAGAGCAGATTAGAAGCAACCCAGATAAACTTTCTCAACATTTGCCTCCAAACAATTTTAAAATAAAACTTCAAATTAAATTTTGGAGAGGTAGAGCCAAAAGAAGGTTATTGTGAGACATTTTTTAAGGCTAGGAAAACTGAAAAAGTTGGTAGGTGAAGATTGTGATATTAGCATGCCTACAGCCCATACATGCAATGTCAGCTATAGCAGACACAAAAACAGAAGCAGCAGCAACTTTAGAATCCCTCAGCCCAGAGATTGTGAGGGAGTTGGACAACTGATCAGAAAGGGTTTTCAAGGGGACTTTTTTTCTGGCAGTAGGTATAGCTAACCTTGGTTGGCAATTCTATTGCTCATACAGAGTTCTGGGTCACATAGTACTTAAGCAAAGAGGAGTGCTAGGGATCTTTCACTAAGAAGCAGGAACACTAGTCTTAGTTTAAAGAAAAGAAGAGTGGGGCAGCTAGGTGGTGCAGTGGATAGCGCACCAGCCCTGAAGTCAGGAGGACCTGAGTTCAAATCTGGTCTCAGACACTTAACATCCCCTAGCTATGTGACCCTGGGCAAGTCACTTAACCCCAATTGCCTCAGCAAAAAGAAAAAAAAAAGAGGAGTGCTAGAGTTTGTGGCTGCAAGGGACATGTGATTCTTTTTGGATAAAAACCAGAGCAAAAACTAGGAGAGAACTCATTACACCTTTTCATTGGATAGCACCATCTTGGAAACACTGAACATTTGCAGACTAAGAAAACTAAGTCTGAAAATATGGAAAAGTTTGAAGATTGGGACAGTGTCTCCTTACTTAATAAGAATGGTGCTCAATTTTAACATAAAGTTCAAAGTCAAGAAATAGCTTTGGAAAAAAATGAGCAAACAACAAAAATAATGTCAAAATAAAAACCTACTATGGTGACAGGGAATACTAAGACATAAACTCAAAAGTAAAAATAATGTGAAAATTGTTATAAGGCTCCAAGAAAAAAGCCAATTGGACTCTCACCCAACAAGAATTCCTTGAAAAATTAAGGAAAGAGATGAGTGATAGAGGGGGGAAATGGGGAAAGAAATGAAGATTACATGAGAGAATTATGGAAAGAGAGTTAACAGTTTGGTAAAATATGTTAAAAATAATACCTTAAAAACAGAATTGACCTAGTGGTTAAAACAAAGATGAAATTTCACTGAAGTAAAAAAAAATTCCTTAAAAAACAGAATTGGCCAAATTGGAAAAAAAACAAAACAAAATCTAAAAGATTTTGAAGAAAATGATTCTTTAAAAATTATTATTGGTAAGTGGAAACTAATAACTCCAGGAGACATTAAGAAACAATAAAACAAAGTCAAAAAGACTGAAAAAAGTGATGTATCTCATTGGAAAAAGAACAAATGACTTGGGAAAAGGAGACAAAATTTAAGACATGGTTCAGTGCTCTGATGCTTCAATCAATATTCTCTTTTCTTGTCATAGCAGGGGACTTTTCTTCACTGGCTGGTGACCCAGAAAACAAAAACTGTAGGGGTTCAGTCAAGGGGAAAGACAGAAGTTTTCCTTCAGTCTCATAGGTAGTGTTTCTCCAAAATCAATTATAATACTTCTGTGGTATCTTTTATTGTAAATGCTCAAGCAGCCAAAAGATATAATGTTGTTGCAAAACCTGTTTAAAAAGGATACAAAATGTTTGAAAGTGTAAACTTCAGATGCAAAAACAGATCATATAGGAAAACTAGACTTGTACTTGTATGGAGGCTGTGTCTGAGGATGATTTTACTTAATTCTACTAAATTTTACTAAAAAAAATTACTAAAAGATTATTCCCAAGGCAGAGTTATGAAGTGGAAAAGGCAACTAATTTATTAAAAAATTTAAATTCTGAGCTACTGTAACCCACAGAAAGCTGTCTATCTTGATTTGACATGGTATAGCACTGGAAAAGGAGAAGACAAAGGTGGAGCCATTTGTCAGTATCCTTATTTTCTCATATACATTTACTTTAAAAATTAATAAAATCCTGATATTTACAGAGAAAGCAGTAAAAAGTAAAATAATAAAGGAAAATGGAGTTTCCTTTGTAGGGGGATTTATTCTGACTCAGAAGATTTTGGATGAAGAAATTGACAGATTTTTAAGTAAAAATTACATAAATGAAGCAAACACTTCCATCATTAAGAAGAAAACAGCAACAACAATGAAAAGATTCCCAAGACTTTCCAAAAATTCCATCATACATGACATCATGAAAGTGCTTGAATCCTTTAAAACTAGATAAGTGATTGCTGTAGTTGAGGAAAGAGTGAACTTATCCAAGACCATAAACCCCCCCCCAAAAAAAAACAAAAAGCCAATGCTAGATAGGCCAATTAGCAAGATAGCCATGAAATTTCAAGTAGTTATCATCACTGTTTGCAGGAACAAAACAGAGAGTGGACTTTTCATAATATGTCCATTTCTTTGTGGAGCAACAAGTAAAGGATTATTACTATATGTTGACTACATATTGCCTCAAGAAAAACTAAAAGCAGAAGAAAATATTAACAAAATTATCTTAAAAAGTTCCATTTTGTGAAATAAATATTATTGGGTTAAATAATTTGCTATTAACCTAAATCATGTCTTGAAAATAAAGACATGACTCAGTACAACAAACATCTTCTGTACTAAAGTAACACCAAAGTCCTTTTTTATATGATCAGAGTAAAGAAAGATTGTTTATTTTCACTTAAGAATAAACACATAAATAACAAAACATTTGCTTTTTAAATACTTCACAGAGTAATTTACTTATAGAATCCTAGAGATAGAGAATAACTATAGAATCCTAGAAGAAGGAAACAATCTACTTAAATCAAGTAGCAAAATTGTTCAAAAACTGCAAAAATCATTAGCTGGGCCTCCAAAAGAAAATCCAAAAAGAGAAAAAAATAAATTTCAATAAAATTTAATTTGGAATATAGAAGATGTGTAGGATATATAAAACTACTTAAGAATATATGAAATATGTCATAAACTCCCTTATGAATATATCTAGAAATTATATGAATAAAATTGAAAATACTGGAGAAAGAAAATTAAATATTCTTTAAAAATAAATAAAGAATTATTGGACTATTTGAAACTCATGATCAATGAAGGAGACTAAAATGTATATTTCAAAAAATTATTGAAGAAATTTTCACTAACTTGGGTTTAGAGAGTAAAATATAAATTTAAAGAAGTTTCATATCATTTCCAAAAGAAACTTCAAAATAAGGAGGATTCTAGATATATGATGGAGTAGGTCAGAAAATTTCAACTCTTTATATTTCCCCCACAAATAGAACAAAACTGTGCCTCAGGGCACACATAGATTGTGAAAAGCAAAGAAATCTTGAGGCAGAAGAGGCTTCCTACAGGGATAAACTGGGAAGATATAAAGACCCCATGATGAAGTTTATCCTGTGTGGAGTGTAAATATCTTCAGGGTAGTTCATCAGAAATTGCAAGCAGGGAGCCCTGTGATTAGCTGGGTTCCCCTGGAGCTTCAGACCAAACCACAGGAACTTTCACTTCCAGAATACTGTGAAGAATTGAAAATCTGAGCCCTTGAAAGACTGAAGAAATGTCTATTGATTAAGAATGCCAGCCCCAGCTTTATTGCCATGATGTGGCCCTGGAAGAGAAGAAACCAGAACATCTGGTAAGTGCAGATGCAGTAGGTCAGAGATGCTGCTGGCTGTTCATACCTGAAAGAAGGTAGAACTTTTGGTTTGGGCTTTTGGTAAGAGGGGAGAGCTGAAGTGAAGCTAGAGGTATCATCCCCTGCTGACCCTAAGCTTAGAGGCACTTAGAATAATAGTTCTCCCCAAAATGAAAACCAAAACAAACAAACAGACAAACAGACAAAGAAGAAAGAACCCAACCATAGAAACTTACTATGGGAATAAGAAAGACAAAGGTTCATCTTCAGAGCAGGACACTGAAGTAAAAATATCTTCTTTAATGAGTAATGTTCATGGCTATCTGGCCAGAAAGAATTTATAGAAGAAATCAAAACCACTCAAAAGTCAACAATAGACTTCAAAAATCAAATGAGAGAGATTGAGGAAAAACTAATATAAAAAGAGCTGTCCAAGAAAAACAAGATCATAAAAACCAACTAGAAAAGGAGATACAGAGTGTTAAAGAAGAAAAGAATTCTTTGAAAATTAGAATTTGGCAATGGGAAGCCAGTCAAGGTCTAAGAAATGAAGAAATGACAACAAAATAAAAGAATGAAAAAAAGAAAAGTTTGTGAAACATCTCATAAGAAAAACAAAAAAAAATCTGGAGAACAGATCAATAATAGAAAACCTAAGAATAATTTAACTACCTGAAAGTTGTGACCAAAAAGAACCTTGAAACAATAATTTAAGAAATAATTAACTATTTTTTTCTACTATATACATACATATATAAGAAATTATATTCATGAATGCCCATATTTTTCTTTACTTCCTTGTAAATTATTCTTTGCTTCTCTGCTACACACCTTATTTATTTTATTCTTTTTTCCAAGCTTTCATCCCCACCTATTTCCAAGCAAGCTGTAGTTAAGAAAAGATATATTTATGTATACATATGTAGATCTATAAATACATACACACACTCACATACAAACATCCCACATACACATATCTTTCCAGTCCTTGCTACCTCTTTAATTAAATTTTGCTCCAAAACTTGCCTTACAATTACTTAACCTCCCCCCACCCAAAGATCCCTCCTTTGTCTTCTTCTCTCACCCTTTGTTTGTGTATCTACTCATCCTTCTCTGCTTATCTCTTTATAAATTTTGGAGGGTGCTTTACCCTTCATGGCATATATATGCTGTTGCCGATGAAACCCATTCCCAAAGTGAGAAGGTTTTCAGAACTGAGTCCTCCTCTCCTCTTTAATGCCTTTGTGTCTATTCTTCCTCTGCACCTCATTTGAATAACATGGTTACTATTTTTACCTTAACTGCCATTCTTTCTTTTGAGTTACCCTATTATTGATGGGAATAACATAAATAATGTGTCCATATTTAAGCAGTTTGTCCATGTTGAGTTCCTTAAATTTGATTTTTGATAGTGGCTCTTAATAGGTTAAGTTTTCTATTAAGTTTGGGTTTTGTTGATAGAAAGTCCTGAAAAACTACAATTTCATTAAATGGCCATTTTTCTCATTCAAAATTATAGATAATTTTGCTGGATATGATATTTTTCGCTACAGGACTAATTCTTTTGTTGGTAGATATGATTCTAGGACCTGTAGTCTTTTCTTGTAGCTGCTGATAAGTCTTATATAATTCTAATTGTAGGTTCAGCATATTTGAATGATGCTTTTCTTGTTTCTTGCAAAATTTTCTCTTTGATCTGAGGTTTTCTAAATTTGGCAATAATATACCTATATGTTGTTAATAAATAATTTTGTTGATTGCAAGCATCTCAACATGGACAAATTGTTTATGTTTATTACATGGAAATGCATAACATATGTTTAGTATTGATATCAGCAATTGGTTAGTACAAAAGAAAAATTGGAGAAGAGTTGTTTGATCTGACTCTAAAAAAGCAAAAACTGCAAAGGAAAAGGTAAAAAAAAAGTAATCATATTATATGAATAACGTACAGCAGCAGAACCAACACACCGGCATTAGAGGGGTTCTGAAAACTTATTCATATAAGAAATGATTTAAATAGGGAACACTACATATAGATGCCATATAGTATCCTCCAAAATCTATAAAGAATAAGGGGGGGAAGAAATAAAATAAGGTATGATATGAAAGAGTATGTCCTTTTATGGCAGTAGGACAAAGTGTGTAGATTAATGGGAAAGGGATAAAGAGGGAGGGAAAGAGTGGCATAAGATAAGGTTGGGTACAGTAGAGTCTTAATGGGACTGCTATAGGGTTATAGATTAATGTGAATGGTATAAAGAGGGAAGGAAAAGCAAGGAAAAGGGAGAAGAAAAGGAAGGGATCCATGAGTTTGAGGAGGTTAAGTAACAGAAAGGCAAGTTAAGAAGAAGAAATAAAATTGAAGAGTATGAGGGATAATAAATAAGACATATACACAAACACTACAACAAGGATTTGGAGTGGAATTTATTAGGAAAAATGTAGACCTAGTAGTAATTATTGATAGCAGACAAAGAGTCAATCAAGAGAGAAATCTACATTATATATCAGCTGTATTAATATTGTTTTAAGTGTGTGTTTACATATGTGCAAATGTACACACATATGTGTGTGCATGCATGTAGGTGCATGTATTGTATAAGTGTGTATATATATGTATGAATGTGAGTGGGTATGAATATAAAATATATGCATACATTACTATATTCGTACTTAATTATACCTTATTTGGGGTAGGTGGGGGAGGGATGAAAGGGGAAAAAGAATCAAATGAAAAGCGCACAGCAGAGAACAGAATAATAATCTACAAAAAGGAAAAAAATAATCATGAATAAAATCTCTTCTATTATTATATATGCTTTCTTGAAATTGAAAATTATTGTTCCATATACTAAGTCATCCCTAATATTCTGCTTGGTACATAACAATGTTTTATTTTATGTTATTTTGTTATTTTCCTTTTCTGTCTTTTTCCCATTTTGTTTTTTTCTTATTTTGTGTTTAATTTTAAAAAATGCTTGGAAAATTTTCAAAATAAAACAGCAGTATTATTGCTAAATTCCAGAATTCTTAGGTCAAAGCGAATATATACTTCAGACATACAGAAAGAAACAATTCAAATATTCCTAAGCCAGAATCAGGATCACATGTATTAAAGGACTAGAGGGATTGGATGTTTTGGAAGGCAAAGGAGCTAGGATTACAACAAAGAAATACCTAGCCAGTGAAACTGAATATAATCCTTCAGGAGAAATTAGATATTTAATGAAATAGAGGACTTTTCAAAAATTCCTTACGAAAGATCTGAGCTGAAATTTGACTTTCAAACACAATACTCAAAAGTAGCATAAAAAGGAAAACAGGAAAGAACAATTTTAAGAATCTCAATAAAACTTAATTATTCTCATTCCTTTATGGATTATGGGAAGATGATACATGTAACTTCTAAGAACTTGATTATTGTTAAGGAAGTAAAAAGGAGATAACATATATAGAAGACATAGATGTGAATTATGTTAGAATGATCTCCAAAAATTGAAGGGGTGTGAAAGACAGATGCATTTGGAGAAGAAGAAAAGAAGAGTTAGAAGGGAGAAATTTTTTTCACATTAAAGATGTGCACAAAGGGAGCTTTTATTGTAGAGAGAGGATGGGGGTAATGTTTAAATCTCACTTTTATCAAAATTAGTTCAAAGAGGGAACAATATATACATATATATTATATATGTGCATGTATATATATATGTATATGTGTATATGTGCACACACACATACACAGTTGAAAAATAGGGAAATAGAAGGGAAATGGAAGAAGGAGTAGGAAAAGGTGGAGGAAGTAAATTAAAACATCTTTGAAGCATTATCTCACCTTTACATATATGACAAATACTAGAGAGGATGAGTGAAAAATAGGTATACTGATGAACATTTGGTGGAGTATTAAACTGATCCAATCATTCTGGAATACAATTTTGAAGTACACCCAAAGCACTATACAACCATATATACTCTTTGACCCTGTAATACCTCTTCCAGGTCTTCCAAATAGATCAAAGAAAAAGGTAAAGGACCATAAATAAATAAAAATATTTTTGCAGCTCTTGTTATGTTTGCAAAGAAGTGGAAATCAAGGGGACTCCCATCAATCAGGGAATGGTTGAATAAATTGAGGCATATGAGTTTGATACAGTACTATTTGCTATGAAAAATGATAGGTAGGTGGGAACAGTTTCAGAAAAAAACAAACAAGCACATGGCAATTCCTGTATGAACTGATGCCAAGTGAAATGAGAAGATCTGGGAAATCATTGTGCATTATAATAGCTCATTTTAATGGTGATCAACTGTGAAAGATTTGGCTTCTCTGTCTCTGATCAATACAATAATCCAAAACAATGTTATAAAATCTTTTTAATGTGTTAAAAAGAGACACCTAGTCACACTCAGTTTTTGAAAGAAAAAAGATAACATTAATAAGATTTTTTTACGTATGGAAATCATTCATTGTACCATTCTGTGAGTTATACTTATAGCCAAACTTCAGGATTTTGTGCTTTCATTGGTTTAGTTGGCCTTTCACCAACATAAATCACAAACCTTCTTCACCTCTGGAAATAGATTTTAGAATTAACTCTACCAGAAATATTCATCATCTGCTTCCAACATGAATGACAAAATAGTAAAGTACTTTATTATTGTATTGTGTTTTCCAGTTCTGACTCCATTTGAAGTTTTCTTGACATTTCCTTGTTCAGCTCATATTACAGATGAGGAAACTGAGGCAAACAAGGTTAAGTCACTTATCCAGAGTCACACAGCTCATAAATGATTATAAATTTTAACTTAGGTCTTACTGACTCTGAAGCCTCTAGCTTCTCCCTTGGCAATATTTTGTACTTCTTCTATTTTGCAAATGAAGGAACAAGGATGATAATGAGATGACTGAATCTCTTAGTTTAAATAATGAAAATGTATTTGTACACTTAACACTTCCTAGCTGTGTGACTCTGGGCAAGTCAATTAACCCTAATTGCCTCAGCAAAAAAGAAATGTATTTGTAAGTTGAGACAATATTTCAAATAATTCAATACTTAAAAATGCAAAAGAGGAAAATCTACTAAATATTTGTATTGATTCAAATTACTCAGAATGACTACAGACACTAACAGAACTCATGGATGAAGTTAAACTATATGATTTATGATGTAAAAGATAAAAGCTAAGTGATTCCATGTATACTTACTTGAGTACAACACCTTGCAACTATTATCAATCTATCAATGAAAATTTATTTATACAACTGTTAATAATATAGCCCCAGTATTTGAGATACAAACTATTTGTGTAGACAAAGAGAAAACTAAAATAATCTCTAATGGTAAAGCGCTTGCATTCTCCTGGGGAAGACAACATAAATCTACATAAAAATGATAACTGCTGATTTCACTGAATGTCTGTATTTGTTTATTTATTTAAGTTGAAGCCAGTTATCTATAGATCAAATATAAATAAACAAAAGAATTGGGCAGAAATCCTAGCTTGATAATAAATGTATGATCTCTGAAGTTAATAAAAGAAAATTATTGGTGACATAATCTTTTGATTGTATCCTGGAGCAGGAAAAACATACCAGACACTCTTAGTGGCAGTTCCAATTAAATGAAGTGCTTTGAGAGAAACAACATATCCTGTGTTCTGTTTAATTTTTTTTCTATTTTTCTAAATTATGCCAACAGGTACTTTCCCCCATAGTTGTTATTTAACAAATGGTCTGTAAAATCAGAAGATCGTTTTATTGGATAAAATGCTGGAATAAGTAACACAGCAGTTTTTGAATCTTTTTTCCTATGGAATTACATGTCACTATGTTGGCAGAAAAGCCAAAAATGGAGCAGAATGAACCTGAAAAAGGGGAAAAATACTCTTATGAATACCTTAGTGAGAATAAATATAAAAACATATTACTAGAGTCAACTCTTGGTCATGTTGGAATAGAAGTGGAAAGGGAAAGACTATCAAGTTTGTGAATATCCCATTCCCTTTAATTCTTTCATTTCCTATCTAGTATCAAAGCACCAAAGGGAAAAATTAATGAAATGTGTGCATGTGTGAAAATATGCAGGATTAACTCCAACAAAGTTACACTGTGTTCAGTCATAATCCATGTGTACCATCCATATCCAAGGAGTCTGAAATATGTCTGTATATTTTAATTTCTTTGAGAACAAATTGCATTTTTGCCTTTGTCTTTATGAAAACAATTATTTTTTATGTAATACAATAAGTGCTTAATGAATGCCTCTTGAAATAATTGAGAAAAGAATCTAAGATGATGATAGACAAGTGATTTCTTGTGATTCTGGTTACTCTTTACTTGCTTTTTCTGGATCCTGAAACTGCATATGCCTTTAAATTTCTGCTTCTGCTCATTCTTCTAACTGCTCCTCCTTGGTGGGGAGTGTGATCTTGGTAGATTAATTCTTCAGTGCAATTATCTCAGCATTCCATTTTTAAGGATATAGAGGAGCTGACAAATGGAAACAAAGGGAGAAATAAAAGTGGCCACTAGCATTCAAATTTGCATTATTTGAAGTTATATTTATATAAAATATGGCTATTGATTCTCATAGAGTGGAAATATGCTATGAGAATTCACATAATGTACTTACTTTACATGATTAATTTTTTGTACTAATTGAAATCTAGTTTTGTTTAAAACATTTTGAATCATAAGATCAGTATTATTGGCTAATGATTCATGTTATTATTACTTGTTAAAGGGCCACTATAATTTGGTACCAAACTAACTCTGCTTTTTATAGTTTCTGTGCCATTCCAGTTACAATTCTATCCATATAGAATCATCATCATAGACTATTTTGGGATCACAGAACATCTAGTGTCCAGTTTCTTGAACTGTGGGTCACCATCACATATGGGGTCTTGTAACTGAACATGGGGTTATGAAATTATGATTTATTATCAGTAAATATTTAATTTGTATACCCATCTTATATACCTATTTACCTGGAGTCACATAAAAATTTCTTGGGTGAAAAGGAGTCACGAATGGAAAAAAATTAAGAAGCCCTGATGTAGTCCCTTATTTCTACCTCTAATATTTTTCAGATTAAAAAAAAAAACTTGATAATTTTGATATAATTTTGATAATTTTCTTCAATTTTAAATCATCAGTAAGTTGTAGAATCATGAAGCAAACTTGCATTTTCTGTAGTTTAGGTTTTTTTTTCCTTTGTGCTATTATAACCACTCCACCCCAACTACTTTTTCACTAACACTAGCAAGTTGGATCTTCAGAAACTGACTACTTTTCCCTTCAGTTTTCTAAAAGTAGTGTGAGGGATTGGGACTTCTAGTTCAGTCTCTCATAAGCTCTTATAAGTATGTTTGCCAAAATGAATCAGACTTAATTAGGTTTTTAAAAAGTAAATAAAAATTTACTCAGTAGGTCTAGTAAAGATAGGATTAGTAAAGATAGTAAAGCCAGCAATATCTCCCTGAGCCAAGGGCTTGTTCTCCCCTCTTGATCATATAAGGTTCTTGTGGGGAATGAACTCTGAGATAGCACATGTGCCCAAAGGGTAAACTCACTCTCACTATTAGAAATCCCTTTTCTCCTTTTATAGAGTCTTCATCAAGAAACTGTTAATGTATAGCTTTCTGCTTCTCTCTAAGACTCAATGCTTTTATTTAGTAACAATGTTGCTTTTCCTACATGGTTTAGTTTGTTTTGGTTTATCTCTTAGCTTCCAGTGAGATAATGACATCAACTGACATTCCACTGTAGTTTCTGGAAAACTGTTATTGTGTCTATTGGGAATGCTAATCTTCCAGCCTTTCAAAGTTGACAAGGATTTTACATAATGTGTGTCAGAATGGACAAGACAAAAACTTTATCTTTCACTCCAACTACCATTAGAGAAGCTGTTGATGCTTTAAATCCTTGGATGGGTTTTATCATTATATCCATAGTTCAATAGGATGTTCCTGGTTCTCTTAAAGCCTTCACAAAATATATTCTGTGAAGTGTTATATGTTCTCATCTAATCCTCAAGGTGCTTCCCTACTCCAGAACTGATAATGAGCTTGTCTGTATCTAGTTTGCCCCTTTACTTGATTCACTTGTGGATCCTAGACCTTCTGCCTTTACATTTATTGGGATTAAAGAAGGCATTCCTAATCTTATAAAATGCTACCAGGATTCAGTTAAAAAATAAACATTTATTAAGAACCTTTTCTGTTTCAGACATTATGCTAAGTCCCAGTTTTAGAGAAACAAATTTTTTTTGTCTTCAAGGATTATATAATCCACTCACATTTCACTTATCTTTCAAATAAATTCAAATCCTATCTTTTTTCGTGGTCTTTTTTTGACCAACATAAATAAAAGTGATTTTTCTTCTTCTAAACACTTGAATATAAAATTTCATTTTCCAGTTTATTTATTTGTTACTCATTTAAGTAATAATAACAGTTGTAATATTTCTGCTAGTGCTTTAAAGTTTATACAGTATTTTTTCATAATACCCTTATAAAGTCATAGAAAACTTTTTTAAAGATGAAAATACTGCGGCTCAAAGATTAAGTCATGATTATTTTGATATAATAGCCTGAAAGTGACTGAAATAGAATTAAAACTCAATTCTCCTTACTCCAAATTTGGTAATTTCTCATTTATACTACATTGATTCAGTAATCATTCAGTAATTCATTAATTGATTAATTACTTTTTTAATTTCAAAGAATATCTATTATTGTAATAATATACATCTTGAGTAAGATTACCAAACATTTGAAAGAAGGAATTATGAATAAAATTGAGGACTCTTGGTCTTTTATCTTTTAGAATGATCCTTATCCTTCTCTCCCTAACTTTCCACATAGCCTTTCCTTTATATGAACATACAGAGGAATATTAAAAAAAAGAGATTGTGCCTACACTTACTTTGACAATTGATCATGTTTCATGACTACTCTTGTGCCCTGGTTTTTTGGATGATGATATCTGACCATTTCCAAACAGAATCTATTCTCCATACTTGCTCACCTGTACTGAACAGAATGTACTTTCTTTGAATAAATCTTAACAAAGGTCAAAAAGCAGACAAGGTATTAAAGCTTAGTAGTCTATGATTAATAAAATTAGGCTGGCTTGCTGCTTCATAGCTTTAGTGTGCTTGTTACAGAATGAAAGCCTGAAAATAATTTTAGTGGAATGCTTATTCAAATGAAATAATGTTAGTTTCTTAACAAATCTAAAGAGGGAAAGGTTACCACTAGTATAACATGTAAGAATGGAAACCTTGTACAGTCATTGCATACATTAAACTGTGGATATTAGGAAGATGGAATAATTTCAGTAAATAAAGAGAGACACAAAGCAAGCACATTTGGGCATATAAATTGGGTACCGCATTTTAGAGACATATTTCCATATTCAAGCTCTTTCAGAGCAGGCCATTCCAGATATGGAAGAAATCTGAAATAATTTCACTTAAATATAAGTTGAAAGAACTAATGATGCTTACCTAGCAAAGAGAAAACATAGGATGAATATGTACTATTTATGATGATAGTGGTGATGACAGTAGTCTTCAAATAATTGAAGAACTATCATAAACAAGTCAAAATAGGGAATAACCAGAATCATATAATGCCTGGCACATAGGAGGCACTTAATCAGTGGTGGTTGATTTGACTTGATTTGATCAATAAACAAACATTACGGATTTAAACTAAATGAAAAATGTAGAAGTTTTAAACTTGATTTCTCTGCTTCATTATTTAATAAATTTCCTATCACTGGAAACATGAAAATTATCTTTTAATTGATTCTTCTTCCAAAAAGATTAAGAATACCCCCTTAACTTAAAATAAGGGCTAAGGATTGGCACTCAAATTGGCAAATTTCTTCCAAATGCATATATTATCACCTTGGTAATAGATAAGATCACCTGTCAGTATTATTATAAAGGTTGATACTCTGGGCAGCTCAGTGGAGCAGTGGATAGAGAATCAGCCCTGAAGTCAGGAAGACCTGAGTTCAAATCTAGTCTCAGACACTTAACACTTCCTGTTTGACCCTGGGCTGTGGGCAAGTCAATTAACCCCGATTTCCACAACAACAAAAGTTGACATTTATAATAGTGCCTATTTCTATTCCTCTTGCTATAATTCATATTTCAAGAACTGTATAAAAATTTTTGCTACACTGGATATTCTCATTTTGCCCCTCATTTCATTGAAAAAGCATACAAACTCAGATACTCTAAACTCTTAGATATAGGAAAAAAATATATTTAACATTCAATAGTCTATTTGTTCTCACATGTTTCAGTTAAAAACATTTAAGAAATAATGCTTTTTTTTTTGGATGCACCCTATGATAGATTTAGCTTTTTGGCTGCTATGCCATAGTTCTGACTCATGCTGAACTTTCAGCCCAGTAAAGTCCTGACGTCTTTTGCTGTAGAAAGCACATGTTCCATTGGCTTTTTAAATCCAAGTGTAGGACTTAATATTCATCCATCTTAAAATTTAACCCATTTAATTTGATCCATGTCTCTAGTCTAATAAGATGCTTTTAACTCCTAACTCTGTCCCAGTTATCCCTCTTACTTTTGTGCCATTTGCAAATTTGGTTAACATATTTTGTATGTTTCTATCTAACTAAATGACAAGAATGAGATAAATAGACAAGGATAAAAAACCTTGGAATATTCTACCTAAAACTGTCCTGTTGACAACTTATGACTATTTTGACTTTTCAATTGGTTGAAAAATCCTGATATTCTAGAACCAGAGTATACTTTAATGTAGCAAATGATTCCATCTTGCTTAAAAAGCTAGTATGAACTACATTATGAAAGACTTTGATGAAATATTATGTCTACAACATCTACTGTTTTACTAATTTATTAACCCTATAAAAATTTCATTCGATATAATAACTTTTTGATGAAATAAGGATTTTAGTGATTATTGCTTTCCTTTTCAATGTTCTACAATGCAATAATGCATTCTAGAATTCTGCCAGAAATAGAAACCTAATTAATTAAAATATAGTTTGTGGACCTTCTACTTGTTGTTTTTTACCTTTGGGAAATCATTTCCTTTTCTTCCACCCTGACACATTTCTTTTTTTTTTTTTTTTATCCAAAATCTTTTAAAGCTCAAAGACAGTATCTCAGCATTCACATGTTGTAATTCATTCAATTCCTTATGATGAAGTTTATTCCAGTTTGGTGACTTGATCCCACTGAACTCTCACCATCACCTTTCTTGTATTTTAACTCATTTAAAAATGATTTTAGGGGGAGGTGGAGCCAAGATGGTAAAGGCCGGAACTTACCCACTCTCTCCCCTAAACTGTTCCAAACTCCATTAAATAATGATGCTAAACAAATTTTAGAGCCTCAGAACACTCAAAAAGACAGAGGAGAACATTTTCAGTGAAGGACAACTTAGAAACTCAGCAGAAAAGGTCTATGACACTAGGGTGGGATTCCAGCCTGCAGGTGCAATGAAGGATGCCTCAATGCAGATTTGACTCTGGCCAACCTCTGAATCAGCAGCAGTACTGGTGGCCTTCAGATCTCTAAGCCCAGAGACACCAAAGAGGACCTGGAAAATCAGCAGAAAAGATCTGTAGAACCAGTGAGGGACCCCAGTATGCAATCTCAGTGCAAACTTGGTCCTGGTCTCAACTCCAGCCCAGGCCCCAGCGTCAGTGAGGCGGAACCTCTGAATTAGTAGCAGTGCTGGAGGTTCTGAACTTCTCAGCCCAAGGACATCAGGGAGGACTTAAAAGATCAGTAAAGGAAGGTCTGTGGCGATAATGTGGAAATCTGCTGTGCAATCCCAGCACAGCCCTGGTCAGCAGAGCCCCAGCACCCAACAGGACCCTAGATCTTACAATTACTGTAGAGTGAAAACACCTAATAAATCCAGAGCAGAAAAGAGTGTTTGTGGTCAAATTCCTAGAAGAATTTCTGAAAACAGCTGTCCAAATACCCTGAAGCTTAGGACAAGCACATTCCATCCTGGAAACAGAGCCTTACTTCAATAAAGAGTTAAAAGCTGAATAATAGAGTAGGAAAATGAGAGAAAACAAAAAAATATTGACCATTGAAAGTTATTATGGTGACAAGCAGGATCAAAACACACTTAGAAGATAATAACAAAGTTGAAGTTATCCAAAGCCCCTGAGACAAATAAGAATTGGGCTTAGGGCATGGAAGATCTCAAAAGAGACTTTGAAAATCACAAGAGATAGAAGAAAATTTAGGGAAAGAACTGATAGAAGTGCAGAAGGAAATACAAAAACCTAATAAGGAAAAGAATGCCCTAAAAATTAGCCAGTTGGGAAAAAGAGGTACAAAAACTCACTGAAGAAAATAATGCCTTATAAAATAGGATTGAGCTAATGGAATAGGAATTAGCTAATGGAACCTAATGACTTTATGAGAAATCAAGATTAAATAAAGCAAAACCAAAAAATGAAAAAAAAAATAGAAAAAAATTAAATATCTTATTGGAAAAAAACAATTGTTCTGGAAAAAAGATCCAGGAGTTTCAATTTAATTTTTTTTGGTCTATCTGAAAGTCATAATCAGAAAAAGAGCCTGGACATCATCTTTCAAGAAATTATCAAAGAAAACTATCCTGATATTCTAAAACTAGAAAGTAAAATAGCAATTGAAATAATACATAGGTTACTTCCTGAAAGAGATCCCAAAATAAAAACTCCCAAGAATATTATAGACCACTTCTGGAACTGCCATATCAAAGAGAAAATATTGCAAACATCCAAAAAGAAACAATTAAACTATAGTAGAGCTACAGTCACGATACACAAGATTTAGCAGTTTCTACATTTAATGACCAGAAAGCTTTGAATATGATATTCTGGAGAACAATGGAGCTAGGATTGCAACCAAGAATCACCTACCCAGCAAAACTGAGTATAATTCTTCGGAGGAAAAGGTGGTCATTCAATGAAACAGGATTTTCAAGCATTCATGATGAAAAGACCAGAGCTAAATGGAACATTTGATTTTCAAATACAGGATTCTAGAGAAGTATAAGAGGTAATCAAGAAAGTGATATCATAAGGTATTTAATAAGGTTTATCTGTTTAGATTTCTATATGGGAAGATGATTCTTTTAACTCATTAGAAAGTTCCATTATTATGGCAGTAAAAAGTATATATAGACAGAAGGCATGGGTCTATCATTTTTGGTTGTGCTGGCATTAATGTAAAGATCTATTGGTAGTCCAGAGATTGCTATCTTGAAAGATTATTAGAAGTAATTTTCTTTCCCATAGGAAAGTATGCTGTGTCTAGGCCAAAGAATGGAACACTCCTTAACTTATATTACATGTTCTGCCAATGTTTCAATCACAGCTTTGCCACTGTACCTCACTGATTAGATCTTCACTAATATTCTAACTTTATATCATACTCTTCTAAAATTTTACTTATCCCCTCCTCCAATTTGTCTTTTAATTCTGTACTTCCTTTTCTTTGACACCATAATGTAGAAATGATGTGCCAGGTAAATTCTTGAAAACATTTGTATTGCTATTTCTCATAATAAGTCTTTGAGTTTTTTTAGTCTTTCTGAAACATTACATCTGATAGCTTCTTTGTTCAGGTGACCTTGTCTTGATGATGGTGATCTTGTTATCTTTGTGCTTTTACATGTAGTAAGTACATTATGAAGGCTATTTCTGTTGACAACCAAGATCACTTCTAATTTGATTGACACTTCAGGGAGTGAAGGAGTGGGGATAACTGTGAACTCAATCTTCTCAGACAAATGGTTGTTCCTGGTCACTACTCTCTTCCCTTTCTCAACTTAGAGGAGCATATTAGACTGGTTATCTTAGTAAGAGATATAGGTGGGGCTGTTTGATGGAAATTATGGTACCACCTTTAATTAGAACTGCCAAAACTAAACCTATGGTTTCAAGGCAAGGAACAATAACAACAAGCTACAAATGTTTTCAAATTTGCATCTAACAAGATGGCAGGTTAAACAATTACATCATAAATGACAAACTTATCTTAGGAGATGTACTCATACCCCTTGGTAAAATCTTGTGGGAGTTTCTGAATCACACTTACGGAGATATTCTCTATTTTGTCTTAAAGCAGAGCATGGGAAAAGTGATATGGCTATCCAGAGGCAGACAGTCCCTTCATAGGTCATTTGAGTAGTTTGTCCTTAGACAAGGGTTGAAATCTCAGTGAAGAAGACAAAAGTCTTATTTCCTCTCAATTCTTCCTGATATCCTGGAATATAGAAATGTTTTCTTTTAGGCTATTTTTATTCTAATTTCAGAGGGGATACTGCACTTTGTTAATGCAAAACTATTACTTGGGCCTATAAGACATGGAAATATTATACTTTATTTCTCAGTCATTGCATTATTTTTCTTTCTCTTTACAATTCCTAGAGGCAAGATCTTTAGCTCTTTCTTTTTGTGGGTAGTTTTTACAATTAACTTTCTCTTTGAACTTTTGTAACAAACTGACTTGATGACATTCTTATTCACTAATTTGTGAGCCCAGGGATTGGAAACTCCTTATTGCCACTTGAGGTATTTATCCTGGACTTCCTACCTTTTGACCTCACACTGGTCTACTTATCTGCTGTTGATTATTGTTGACAGATTCCTGAAAAACTCTAAAGATAATAGAAGCTACCCTTGTCTACTTTTCCAAGGCCTTACACAGAAGTGCCAATGCCAACAAAGATTCTCTAAGTATACTTAATTGTGATGATTCCTTTTGCCATTCCTCTGCTGAAGAAATTACATTGCTTCCCTTTAGCTTAACTTATCAAATTTAAACTGTTTTACATAGCCTTCAAAATTTCTTTTGATTCACACCCCTACTTTATAGTCATTTTCTTCTGTCCCCATGAATGGTCCATTCCAAAAAAATCTTGTTGTTGCCCTTTATTCATTAGTTAATGTATAAACTAACATGTAGTAAGTTCCCTTTTTTGCCATTTCTCTGACAATTTGATGCTTTTGTATTTCCAAACCTAGCTTAAAACTCACCTCTTTCAGTAAACATTCCAAGATCAACCCATATTTCAATATTGTCAGTCCTTAATTTCACGGTACATGTTGTAATTTCAAGAAATTATAATACAGTTTAAAGTTTACAGAAAAGCTATATTCAAAATTTTTGAGTGTGTTGGAATGAAATAGTTCAAGAGTTCTTAACATTTCCTATAACATGGGTCTTATGGGAAAGGATAAAAAGACTTTTCATTATACACTTCAAACACATAAAATACATAAGATGACAAAGGAAAGCAGTCATATTGTAATGACATTGTCTCTCTCTCTCTCTATATATATATATATACATATATATATATTTATATTTAAAGTTCATGTACCCCATATTAAAAACACATGTTTAGAATTCTCTTAAAGTACAGTTGGATGTCTCAGGAAATAATGATGTACTCTTCACTAGAAATCTTCCAGCAAAGGCAAAATGACTATTTGTTACATTGTTGGGATTTAAGCACAGGTATAGTTTTGAACAGATGGCTTTTAAAGTGTGGATTCTGAAATTTTATGATTCTGTGAAAACAAAAAGTTGAAATCATTCAGAAAATTAATCCATTATCATTTAACATGAAAGATTTTCAAAATAGAAAGACGTGGTTTCCTTTCAATAAATCAACAAATATATTTCCATTCAGTCCATTCACATACTCCTTGGAGGATTTATGGACCCAGATTGTAGACTTCTGAGGTAGAGGAAAAAGTACTGGATTTGGAATAGCAATATTTGGATTCAAGCCATGGAGCTATCATTTACTAACATGTGCAAGTTATATATATTCACTGGGAATGATTTCCTTACCCATAAAGTTGCAATAGTAATTCTTTCATTATCTAACTCCATAGGATTCTTGGGAATAAGACAGTTGTGAATATAAACTAATATACTACAATAATGTGAGTTTTTGATTGTTCAGAATTAATATTTAATCTTTATTTGTCATGGAAATGACAGGAAATAATATTTCCTTTACTGCTAGTAAATACTGTCTGCTAACATTATTATATGTTGAGAAATTTTTCTATTTTATATAAAAATTCTGGGGAAGTTAGGTGGTACAATGTATAGAGTGCTTGGAGTAGAGTCAGGAAGACCTGAGTTTCAAATCTGGTCTCAGATACTTATTAGCTATGTGTACCTGACTAAGTCACCTACCTTATTTCCTTCTGTTTCCTGATCTGTAAAATAAGCTGGAGGAGAAAATGGCCAACCACTCCAGTATCTTTGCCAAGAAAACCCCAAATGGATTCACAAAGTATTAGATACTAATGAAACAGCTGAATAACCACAAACCTAAATTCTGGGAAGAACAATTCCTCAGTGGAATGTGTATCCAGAGGAAAATGAACAATGAAAATCAAAGCTTGACGAATTGTAAAAAAAAAAAAATCATTACAAAGAAGTCCTAAAAATGGTGGCTATGTTTTCAACTAGAAAAAAATAAGAAAACTCAGAATATAATAGAAAAATAAATGAATAAAAGAATGAATGAATTAGCAGCTTTTATTAAGTGCTAGCTGTGTACCAGGCACTCTGCTAAGTGCTGGGAATATGAATACAAAAGAGATAGTCTCTGTCCTCTAGAACCTTATATTGCAATGGGAGAACAACACGTATATAGGAAAGTAGACGCTATAGAATGAATTTATTGGGACTGTGGGATCACAAATGATGAATAGGATAATGGGTCAACCAATTGACATTTTTTTCCAAAAGTAAAGTTAATGGTGATTTCATTGGTTTTTAACATAAGAGGTAGAAATGAAGATGAACATTAGGAAAGGAGAAACAGCTTTAGGGTAGAAAATTATCAGGATGGTGAAACTTCATGGTCCCAGTGAGTGGCCTAGCTCCACTCAGAAATGGTCTTTAAAGATTTGCCATGATGGTTCTCTTCAACAATGAGATGTTTCAAACCAGTTAGAGTTGTTCAGTGATGAAGAAAGCCATATACACCCAGGGAGAGGCCTGTGGGATCTGAGGGTAGACCATAACATAGCATTTTCACATTTCTATTGATGTTTGCTTGCATTATGTTTTTCTTCTCAGATTTTTTTCTTATAGATCCAAATTTTCTTTTACAGCAAGATAACTATATAAATATGTATACATATATTTAATCTATCAAGTATTTTAACATAGATAACATGTATTAGACTTCCTGCCATCTAGGGGAGGGGGTGGGGGAAGGAGGAAAAAAATTGTAACAGAAAGCTTTGCAAGGGTCAATGATGAAAAATTACCCATGCATATGTTTTGCAAATAAAAAGCTTTAATAAAAAAAGAAATATCATTAAAAAAAGATTTTCCATGGATAGTAAAGCAGCAGCAGGCATAAGGGAAGAAAATAACTGCACAAACTTCTATTGTCTTAAGGAGTCAAGTCTTGACTTCAATTTCCTACTTTCATGAAAGGTAATAGCCTAAATGAGGTCATTATTTCTTCATCTGTGAAATGAGGGGATTTGACTAGACAATATACAAGATGCTTTACAATTTTAAGCCAAAAGATTGGTTTGGGTGTTATTTTCCAAAAATCACTATAAAATAGATCACCTCTGAAAATGGCTACCATCAAGATACATTGGCTAAAGAGTAGCTATAGAGGAAATGTCCTAGTGTGGTTGATTCATACTCTTGCTTTCCCTTGGAGTAGGAAAAACTCTAAGCAAAATTTGTAATTAGGAAACATTTGTCTTTGGTAACCTATCTTTTTCTAATGAACTTTTTCATGAAAATCAAGGTGTCTAGTATTCTTAAGAATCCCTAGGGTCTTCATTGTAGACCTTTCTCCAGGTCTGTTCTAAAACCCAAAGTGTTCCAACTTTCAATTTTTTTTTCGTTTAAACTTCCCCCTACCCCTGTATTTCCAGTACATGTATTATGATCATAGGATTATATATTTAGAATTATTAGAGGCTTTCATTCCAATGAATGTAACTCTTTCACTTTATAAATAAGAAAATTAAGCCTAGACTTCCTCAGTTTAGCACACATCAAGTAAATAACTGAGATATAAGATGAGCTGAAAACTTGCTCACTCCAATTCAAGTATTTTATCAAGTATGATAGAAAGCTGAGAAAGTTTGTTCATCCTTCATTCTTGAAGAGGACCAATGACATCACAAAGTAATGTCTTGACTTGTGCATGCATTGGTTTTATTTATTTATTTTATTTATTTTTCCATTTTTTTTTGCTGAGGCAATTGGGGTTAGGTGACTTGCCCAGGGTCACACAGCTAGGAGATATTAAGTGTTTGAGGCCAGATTTGAACTCAGGTATTCCTGACTTCAGGGCTGGTGCTCTATCCACTGCACCATCTAGCTGTCCCATGCATTGGTTTTAAATGAAACAGAGATCCATAGTCATCAGCTTCATTCCTTTAGACTCACTGAAGTCCAGAGACAAGAAAAAACTCAAGAAAATTGGCAAGATAATTAACAATAATATGTTGAATGACTCACACACACACACACACACACACACATATGACTTAATACTCCCTGTGAAATGTGCATTAAAAGAAAATGTGCATTAACTTAGATGAAATTCTCATCAGTAGAGCTTTGGAAAGCATAGCAATCTAGAAGTAAATATATGGATGTACACATATTTCTGGGCAGGGCTCTACCATGGGGGTCAGATCCTTCAAGTTGGTTTTGATTTTCATAACTCTTTTTTCTTCTTCTTTTCTGAGGTCATAGATGCTTTGTATGTCCTTAGTTGTTTCTTAAGATAGGGTCTCTATTTTCACTTGTTTTAGTATCTCCAACACCTAACACAGTTCATTTTATATAGTAGGCACCTAATAAATGCACAGGGAATTCAATTTAATGTAAATATTTCCATAGTGGCTTTTGCACTAGTGGGGAGATGTCCTAGTGTAGCAGATGGTATATATGGGTCATTGGCAAATCATAGTTTTATTGGTATGGCAATAAATAAGAAAATTAATTTATGTATATTTGTCATTTTTATTGGCCTTATTAGGGGCAACTGATATTTTTCCAATGATTTGTATATGATTTTGTTTAGACTTTGTGTAGTTGTGTTCAGATAGTTTTTGAGTTTACTTTGGTAGGTAGACTGCCAAATATTTTATATGGTGTACAGTAGTTTTAAATAGAATTTCTCTTTCTATCTCTTGATGTACTTTGTTGGCAATATATAGAAATGCTAATGATTCATGTGGGTTTATTGTATATCTGGCAACTTTGCTTAAGTTCTTAACTATGTCAACTAGTTTTTTACTTGATTTTAAAGAATTATCTAAGCATGTTATATCATCTACAAAGAATAATAGTTTTGTTTCCTCATTACTGATCCTAACTCCTTTGATTTCTTTTTCATTTCTTATTAATCATTGTTAAATGAACTGATTCAATCAATGTAACAAGCATTTACTAAAACTCTATGAGTTTATATTCTCTAACTGATAAAGCATAACGTGTTCAAATAAGTGAATAACGCAATGTATATCTTTTTACAGATATGTACACATACATGTACATTTACATAAGTATATATATATATATATATATGTATATATATAATGTAAAATAGGAATGAAAATTGATTCTATGATTTTATCATTATAGGGATCTGCTAGATGAGGGAGTTTCCTCAAATAGCGTGTGGCTTGGTCCATTATTTGCAATTTTGGGGTTTATGAAGTTCAGTATAAAACTCAGAGGTTAAAGCAATTTCCTGGGGTAAAACAGAGAATATGTAAGAGAGACACATCTTGTAGAAGTATGCTCCAAATTTGACTTCCTATTTACTTCAATCTAAACTGTCTCTTATGAAAAGTAAATGTATTTTTTGCAAATTTTGTTCTGGAAAATGCAAAACCTTCATATAGTATCAAGTGGTAATTTAACTCCATAGAAGGTTTTGGAGTGAAAGATACAGATGCAGAAAAGATAATTTGTAAGATCAAAGGTATCAAATAGATTGTATCATAAATGTGGTGGGCAAAAATATAAGTGGCTTTATTTACTTTCGATATCTCACAGAACCACAAATCAAGCAAAAGAACAAAAAATTGGCATGTTGAACTGATGATCTGACTAATTAGAGATAGAAACGAGTAACACTGAATCATTGGTTCTGATGTTTAGTAAATCTGTGTTCTCATTATGAAAATGTTGTTGTTTGTCCTTCGTTCTTGAAGAGGACCATGATATCAGGAAGATAATGCCATGACATGCAAGTGAGGATTTAAAGGAGGGAGGGTTGGGCAAGGTCATCACCTGCCTCGCTTTCTTCTTCATAGTCTTCTGGACCCAGTGGCCAGTTATAGATCAAGATGCCTGGAAATGGTCCTAGATGCTGTAGGAGACCTCTGTTTTTAAGCTAAGGTCTTCAACAAGTCTCAGTTTGACTGAGACTGCATCAATTCAGTGATTAATGCTGGATAGCAATTGAATCAAAGAATCTCCTCTTTCATCTAGTTCCCACCACAAAAAAAAAATCTTTATAAGTAAGTGAATCAATCAATCTGGAAAGGGAAGAGCATCAGGGTTTCAGGTCAAAGCAGAAATACAATCATTTACATTTTTTATATTCAATATATTGTCAGGATACTATTTACATTCAATTTGAGTTAATTGGACCCAAAATAATGAACAGATGGGGCTTGGTTTAGGACTTATTGGTAGCCCATGAGAATCAGCCTGTTTTTGGTTTAAGGCATAAGAAAGAAATCTAACCACGAAACTCCAAGATATATTGGGAAGATTCAGAAGTACAAAAGAAAAGAAAAATGCTTTTAAGAGTATCTATAGATAAAGGTGTAACCTATGTGGACAGATGGAGGAAAAAAAGAAAGAAGGAAGAAGGAAATAAGGAGGGAAAGGAAGAAAGAAAGTAATGATGAAAGGAAGGAATAAAAGAAGGAAGGATGAAGGAAGGAAAAGAGGAAGGAATCTTCCAACTGACCAGTTCCAGTTTGTGGAACAGTTTTACTCACAGAAGTTGTTGTTTGATCTCATGGTCCTTCAGTGTCAAGTAATGAGGGAATAAATGTGAATTCTGGAAAGGTAAAGAATGGGAAAAGATATTGATCATGTATAGTTTAAATATGAACTTGTTCTGCAATTCATGAAAATTCAAATTATGGGATTCCATATAAAATTCAAAGTTTTTTTCAAGTTTGGAGGCAGGACAAATAAAACAGTATTTTATGTTGTTGTTAAGTTGTTTTGGTCATGTCTGATTCTTTATTATCCTATCCTATCCTATCCTATCCTATCCTATCCTATCCTATCCTA
>JAJPUD010014846.1:27667-39593 GCA_023553655.1 Myrmecobius fasciatus
CTATCCTATCCTATCCTATCCTATCCTATCCTATCCTATCCTATCCTTTGTGAAGATATGGAAGTGGTTTGCAATTTCCTTCCTTAGCTCATTTTATAGTTAAAGAAACTGAAGCAAACAGGATTAAGTGACTTGTCCAGGGTCCCATATCTAGTAACTGTCTGAAGCTAGATTTGAACTCAGGAAGGTGAACTTCCTGACTCCAGGCCCAGCACTGTGTCACCTAGCTGCCAATGGCAGTATGTTACATATATAGTACTATTAACAAACATTTTATAGTGATATAATGTTTTCAAAACATTTACAGAAATTTACAATTTCATTTGTTTTTCAAAGCAATCCAATGAAATAGATGTTATTTGCTATCTCCATTTTACAAATAAGGGAACAAATTGAAAAGTAGTGTAACCACACAGCTGGTAAATATTTGAGGAAAGAATTTAACCAATGTCTTTTTAACTCCAACTCAAATGAATCAAACTATTATAATACCAAAAGTATAATAGATACATCTTATATTTTCCTTAGAGGAAGTTTTCCAGCATGATTTCAAATGCCTTAATGGTCGACCAAGAAACTTACTGTTGTTTGGAAAAATGATGCATAATGTAGGAATCCCTTGGATTCCTTATTCTTGGATGTAGAAATTATATCAGAAGATGAATTTGGAAAAAGAAAAAAAAAAGAAAGACAGTCATTTGAAGAAGTGATTAAAGAAAAAGTTATATAATTCATAGAAAGGGGAGTTCCAAGGTATTTCTGAGTAACTGGAACCTAGAGTAAATGAAATATCAAGATTCATGGTCTGGTGATGCAGAGATGTTGGCACTACAACTGTACTTTGAGAACTGAACTCCAAAATACTTGCTTCAGGCAGAAATAGATGGAAGCTTAAAATGAGAAGTGGGGAACAAATCTGGCCCATGGAGCTACTTCCTTTTAGCTAGTAAAATCATACTCAAAGAAGTTTAAAATGATTGACAATTTCCTTACCTGCCTATATTTTGGGGAAAAGAAGTTTCTTAACCAGTTCAGTAAGGTTTTCTTTATTGCCTCTTGTTATTTACCTGTTTAGGTGTAAGGTTCTGCTCTTTTCATGTGGGGATAGTTTAGTTGCTAAAAGGACATGTGTAAAGGGAAAAAATAATGAAAAACAACTTGTAAAGAAGCAACTAAACAGATGCTGCAAATAGATAGATTCTTCTAATGAATAGACAGAGAACTTCCCCTCAAATAAATGTATTAAGGGGACATGTTTGAAGGAACAAAATTCATTTAAGAGATAATGCTTGCAAGAAATTGCAGTCCTTTTATATGTAACTGTTTTTAGAATGTTAAAGTTTGTAACTGACAAAATTATAAATCAAAAAACTATTTGGGAACGTTGGGAACTTTAAGTACTCTTGGGCTCATACATGACACAAACATTCACTTATCTGATCACTTATCTTTTCATCTTTCCCTCAGTCTGACAATTTCAAATACTCTTCATCTCACCATAAGTAATAATCCTCTTGATATTTTAGTTCTTGATGTTGCCATTACCCACAAATGTTCCACTTCAATGTTCACAAATTCTGAAAATCCTTTATCTGACCACAATCTGTTGTTATTTCAGCTTTCTCTTTGCTTTGTAATTCCAAACTCTATTCTTTGTACTCATCACAATCCCCAGTCGCTCAGCTCTCAGTTCTTTCCTAGCCTGTCACCCCTATTCTTACTATGCTCTTGTCCTTCATCTTCATGAATCAGTTACACTCTAAGCTGATTTCTTCTTTTGCAACCCTTGGTGCTTTATCCTTCCCTGTGAAACCTAAGCCTTAGATTACTCCCATTCTTCATTACCTTTCTTCCTACACATATACTCCTGACAACCCTGTTAAAAATTACAAAACTATCCTGTCTCCATTTTCCACAGTTTTATGTTATATGATCTCAAGGGGGCAAGGCAATGCTTTTTCACCTAACCCTCCACAACCAGTCCATTATTACATTCACCTGAGGCTTTTCAAACCTTTTAATTCTTCCTCAAAACTGTCCTTCTCCTACCATCTTAGCTGGGAATTTTGCCTCATATCACTGAAAAGACTGAGAAAACTTCTCTAGAGAACTATTTTATTTCTTCCTTATTTCATGTCACTCATGTACTTTTCATATATCTCCTGATCCTTCAGCAGGATGATATCTTCCCTACATCACAGTTATTTTCAGGGTCTTGAGAACTGTGAATATGAGAGTTCAAGTTGTACCAATGTAGCATACTACCCTTTGCCAGTATGAGAGCATGTTGGAAGTAATTGAGCTAATTCACAGAGTATGAGTGGGGGAGAGTTCCAAGATACATCCATGCTACATGTTTTAACTTAACATTTGTTGTCATCATATCAAATGCTCTTGTTTCTCTCATGGTACATAAACAAAAAAAGATTGGTCATTTATTTGCAAAACTGATTTTCCCAAACAACTCACTGTGAGCATCAGAAATGGACAAAAGAGGTTTCAAAGATAAATTTCAGTGTTTTCTGGGTTCCATATAGAGGGTAGTAAACTTAAGAACTTTATTATTTTGAAAAAGATAATTGCTGGAAAGAGAGAGTACATTGGACAAAAAGCTTGGAAAAGTTCTTGGATGATAGCCTAATAATTAAGAAAAATTAAACAAATTTTTTTATTCATTCATTAGATTTTTTGAGACTTGACCAAGGGCAAAGTGCTTTCTAAAGGGAAACAAGATATATATGACAGGATCTCTGCTTCTGTGGTGCTTATCTTCCCACAAATGGTGCCACAGACATAGAAAGAGTTTTGGGCTACACAGACATTAACCTACCTAACTATAAAATTTATTAAGTTTCATGTGCTCTAATTTTCAGTTCTCTCATATTGTGGACATATCAATTCATCTGCCATGATATGGGGTAAAGTGGGCCAGATTTGAAATAAGACAACCTTGATTTAAATGTATATTTGCCATTAAGTATTGTTTTGACTTTGGGCAGATTACATTACCTATCTGCTCAGAGTCTTCATTTATAAAATGAGAAGTTTGAACTAGAGGTCATTCATGGTCCCTTTTAGTGCTAAACATATTAATTTATAGTCCAAATTATAGAGCTTTACCTTGTAATTTTATAAAATAATTAATTAATTCCTCTCTTACTATTGTATTATTTATATTTTGAAAAAGTCTAACAGCATAATTGTGGGAAATATAATTGATTCAAATAAGGAGATGATAATTATAGTCATCTCTAGCTTTACCCTCAGAATTCCTGACCTCCAACTAAAGTTTTGTTTATGGATGTGGTCTGCCTCATCTATGAATCACATTTCTTTATCTCTTTGACAGAACTATTATATTCCTTCTTTGAAATGATTAGAAAACCACCTTATTACGATAAGCATTGAAAAGATTTTCACTGCAAATATTAAAATAATATCACTAGAATTACATGTATCAGAGTAAAATAATTTATATTCTTTCTTTTTTCAACTTGTGATCATGTGTTATCCACCAATTGGAGAATGGCTGAATAAATTATGGTATAAGAATGTTATGGAATATTATTGTTCTGTAAGAAACAACCAGCAGGATGACTTCAGAGAAGCCTGGAGAAACTTACATGAACTAATGCTAAATGAAATGAGCAGAACCAGGAGATCATCATACATTGCAACAGAAAGACTATACGACAATCAATTCTAATGGATATGGATCTCTTCAACAATGAGATGATTCAAACCAGTTGCAATTGTTCAATGATGAAGAGAGTCATTTATACCCAGAGAGAGGACCATGGGAACTGAGTATGGATCACAACATAGCATTCTCACTCTTTCTGTTGTTGTTTGCTTGCATATTGTTTTCTTTCTCAGTTTTTTTCTTTCTTCTTTAAATGATTTTTTTCTTGTGCAGCAAGATAACTGTATGAATATATATACTTATATTGAATTTTTAATTGAATATTTAAAATGCATTGGACTACCTGCCATCTAGAGGAGGGATTCGAGAGAAGGAGAGGGAAATTTGGAATAAAATGGTTTTGCAAGGGTCAATATTGAAAAATTACCCATGCATATGTTTTATAAATTAAAAAGATTTTAATAAAAAGGAAACATAATCTTGTGAACCCTTACCTATTCATTATAAAAAATTGCTTCCTTTCAAACTATATAATTTTTTTGGTCACAAATAATACAGTGGGTCACCAATCTAGTGTGTCTATGACTGTGTGTACATGATGGAATTCCAACGAGAAAGTACTCAAAAGAATCTATTATTTCATTGTTGTAAATGGCTCCTTCAATGATGTGGATTAAAATCAATACATATCTATCAATTTTGGTAGCTCTTATCTTTGTCAACTCATGCCATCATCACTCAACATGTTAGAGGCCATTTTTATTGTCTCCTAAGGATTTTAATGGACCACTGGCTCTCCCTTGCTCTTACTACATGATCAATCTTCTTTCTTTGAAAAATCATATATTTCATACATGCCATATATATATGAAAAAGCTTGACCAAACTATGAAGGCCAGAGTGAGCTGAACTAAGAAAATACTCTATGTAATAACAGCAATATTGTTTTAAGAACAATCTTAAGGGGTTAAATCATTTTGATTATTAGAATTTAATGAATTAAAAATGAAAGACATATAATGAAAGGTACTATCTGCATCCAGAGAATGAATTTATAACTAAATGTAGGAATATACTAATTTACATATATGTATATATTATGCATATATGTAATATACATATATGTGTCTAATGGTAGTCATTACAAGGAGAAGGGGGAAAAGAGTAAAAAATAAATGTATGTGATAATTTATTGTATATTTTGGAGGGAAAGCAAGTTATATAATGTATATTTGCAGTTTTATTTGTAATAATCTTATTTATTTTACTATGTAATAAAACCATTGTTTGGTTTTGGGAATTGAAAACCAAAAAATAATTTTAAAAGAAAAATCATGTATTTCCCTAATAGCATCCTTTATGTTTCTTCTCAAATTTCCTTATTATATAGCACAGACTGTTCATATCCACCATATGTCACTCCATTGTGCTTGGTATGATACTCATTTTTGATTCTTTAGAGAATGTAGTGTTCTATGAATCATGGTCATATAACAATATACATATTTATAAGATCTGTATAATCAATATTTTTAGCCTAATACAGCCTAACCCTACCATTTTATTGTTGTACCTCTAGAAAACGTATATTATTGCAAAGTTCTACACATCATATGGATAGAATATATATTTTTAATCCAAAGAAACTATGCATGATTTCTTGCCCATATGAGAATATGCTTTCTTCAGAATAATGCAAGTATTTGTGCTCTAAGTTAGAATCAATGAAACATTAATATTTTACCTTTTAGTCACAATATTGTAAAAATCTGCCTCCCTCAGCTATTGAAATACAATGATTTTAACTTGTATATCTCTATAATCTTGGTTAATTTGTACACATTCATTAATTTTCCATTTCTGGATGCCTACATTTATTTTCTCTAATACCTGCCATTGATTTTTTTTCTTTTAATGCTAAACTTTCAGAGGAAAAAAAAAAACTTGTTATAGTTTTCTTCTTTATCCTGAAAAGTTTGTCACCATTCTGTCCATAAGTAATATTAATAAGGCAATTACAATAATTTAATTGTAATTATTATTTGTTGGAACAAATCTTCAATAAATCTTAGATTTAGAGTTGGATTGGACCTCAGAGATCATTCATCTAGCTCAGCTTTCTCATTTTACAGATGGAAAACTGAGGTTTCAGAATTTGTGATTTTCCAACTATCATATAGTAAGTAGCAAAGCTGGAATTAACTAAATACCAAATCCAATACAGTATCAAATTCAGTACAGCATCATCTAGATTGCTTTAAATGATTCTATGAAGCTATGAAAATAAAGCTCATAATCTTGATAAATAAGTTATGATTTATTTGTATTGATCTAAGATTATGTCTTGTGATTAAAATATAAATCAAATATTCCTCTTGTAACCATGCTCTGATTATTTCAGATAAGGGCACACTATCATGTTAAAGAAAAATTGTAAACCTATGTAAGAATTGAATAATAGCATCATGAATTTCTCTATAAGAAATCTGCTATACAGATTCTACTGTACATTTTTTTAGAAAGATGAAAGGATCAACCTCTGTAGACAATGTATTAAAAATGAGTGTTTGAATATAGTCAGAGTCTGAGATCATTAATAGATCTTTTCAGTTTCCTGAAAATAATCCAATTTTGCTCATGCTCATTCTGTTTTATTATGGGTCCAATTCATGATTAGATGATACCATAACATGGAGATGCAAGTATTAATAAATAAACTCTGCAGATTTTCCATCTAAATGCATATCATTGGATGGACACAATTGATAAAGGCAGTACATGGATCATAGTCCTTTGTTAATGGTTAGGGCCAAATCTTTTAAGTGGTTACAGATCTCTTCTACAAAATTCTGCATGTTCTAGGGCTTTTTACAAGACTTTAAGTTATATCTCCAAAAAAATGATTTAAAGAATTTCATCATTCAGAGGGAATCATTTTTCAACTTAGACTTTGCATTGGAATTCCTATATGACAATATACACATGTTTTGTAAATACACATTTCCCTGCATGGTGCTTTATCTGACATTTGTTATCAGAGAATGATTGATCAAGGTTATCTCTACAATATAATATTAAAGAAATTTGAAATAATTTTGATGTGTGTCTGACAGGCACATCTTCAAGAATTTTTGAGGTGGTGCTTTACTTTATTAATCGATTCTTTAAAAATAATCAAAAGGACTTGGGGGTGGAGCTAAGATGATGGAGATCAGACACAAATCTCTTTAACCTCCTCTAACCTTCCCTCAAATGAATAGCAGATTAAACCTCTAAACTGGTTTTGAAGTCAAAGAATCCACAAATATTTGGAGTACAACACATTTTTAGAAGAAGATACCTTAGAAGAACTTCAGACCAGGTCTGTTTCTATCAGGTAGGGGGACAGTCTGCCTAACACAGACATCAGCACAGGGAGACCAGTGTGGGGAGCTACTTTGGAGATTTTGGCTTCCACGCACCTGGAGGTCTTCTCTGGGCCTCTTAGATCAATATGTCCTAATTATAAGCAGATGGTTTGGGAGATCTGCCTTTTGTAGGGGTAGATTATGAACTACTGAACCCCTGAAGAACACCAGACCTAGTTGCCATTACACAGCACCCTAAAGCAATCAATGAATCATCAGAACTGCCCAGCACCTGAAATCAATCAATCAGCAGAACTGTCCCAGGACAAATTAAAGCAGCTGTCCCTTCTTTGCCTTGAATGGACCTCAAGCCTTAAAAACAGAATAAAAAAACAAAAAGAACTCTGATCATAGACAGCTTTCATGGAGAGAGAGAAGAATTGACTTAAAATCCTGAGATGGCTAAAGGTAAAATAACTCCAGAAAAAGCCCCAAAGAGAGACATGAGCTGGTCCCTGTCTTACAAGGCTTTCTTTTAAGATTGCATAAAGGATCTTAAAAGAGAGTTAGAAGAAAAATGGGGAAATGAAATGAGATCATTGCAAGAAGGAATGGAAAAATTATATAATGCCATATACAAAAGAGATATGAAAAATATACCAATTCACTGAAAAGCAAAATTTGTGAAATGGAAAAAGAATGAAATGAACAAAAACATTAAGTTGGCCAATTGTAAAAGGATCTAAAAAAGGTAACTGAAGAAAATAATACGCTAAAAATTAGAATTGAATAAATGGAAGCAAATGCTTCAATAAGATTTCAAGAATCAATAAAACAAAAACAAAAAAATGAACAAAATAGTAGAAAATGTGAAATGTCTCCTAGGAAAAACAACTGACCTGGAAAATAGATCTAGGAGAGACAATCTGAGGATAATTGGACTTCCTGAAAGCCATGATGAAAAAAAACAAAACAAAACAAAACAAAAAACTTAGACATCATCTTACAGGAAATCATAAAAGAAAACTGCCCTGATATTTTAGAATCAGAAGGTAAAATAGCCATCAAAAGAATTCACCAATCACCTCCTGAAAGAGACTTCAAAATTAATACTCCAAGGAATATAAGGGCTAAATTTCAGAAGTATTGCGCCAAGGAAAAGATTGCAAGTAGCCAGAAAGAAACAGTTTAAATACTGAGAAGCCACAATGAGGATTACCCAGGACCTGGCAGCTTCCACCTCAAAGGATTGTAGGGCCTGGAATCTGATATTCCAAAAATCAAGGAACTGGGATTACAGCTATCCAGCTAAAAGGAGCATTATCTTTCAGGAAAGAATATGGACATTCAATGATATAGGTGAATTTCATTATTTTTAATGAATAGACCAGAAGTGAACCAAAAAAAAAGATTTCTAAAAAGAACTCAAGAAAAGCAGAAAAAGATAAAAAAGAAAAAAAACTCAAAAACTATATTTCTGTTATGGGTATACTTAGAGAATGCGGGTATAATTTTATTTTATTATGATAATATGAAAAAGAAATTAGAGGTAGAAAAGGGATCATACTGAAATAAGAGGGAAAAGGAGGTAAAATAAGGGCAATTACATTTTATGAAGTGGCAAAAGAAAACCTATTATAGTTGAGGAAAAGAAGGAAGGGAAATGAGCATTGTGTGACCGTTACTCTCATCAGATTTGGCTCTAAGAGATAATATCAGACACATTTGATATTACAAAGAAACTTGTCTCACCTTATAGGGAAGTAGGAAGGATGGGGGAAAAAAGGGAAAGACTAATACAAGGGAAAACAGAAGAATTAGGGAAAAGGTGTAAAAAGGGGGAGGGACTCTAAAGAGAGAGGATTGTTTGAGGGAGGTGGTCATCAAAAGCAAAATACTGAAAAAGAGGGAAGGGGGATAGGAAAGAGAAAAGCATAATCTAGGGTAAACAAGATGATATGGCAGGAGATACAGAATTAGTTATTTTAACTGTGAATGTGAATGGAATGAACTCTCCCATAAAGCATAAGACAAATAGCAGACTGGATTAAAAGCCAAAATCCAACAATATGTTGTTTACAAGAAACACATTTAAAGCAGAGTGACAGAGACATTGTAAACTATTTGAAAAACTAGGGAATGATGGACTCCTATTAAATTCCTTTTATGGCACAGATATGATGCTGATAGTTAAACCAACAGGGTGAAAACAGAGGAAGAAAATTTTAGGCCAATCTCCCTAATGAATATTGATGCAAAAATCTTAAAATATTAGCAAAGATATTGCAGAAAATCATCCCCAGGATAATACACCATGACTGAGTAGGATTTATACCAGGAATACAGGGATGGTTCGATATTAAGAAACCTATTAGCCTAATTGACTACATCATTAACCAAATAAACAAAAACATATGATTATCTCAATAGATGCAGAAAAATCACTTGATAAAATCCAAAATCCATTCCTATTGAAAACACTAGAGAGTATAGGAATAAATAGACTTTCCATAAAATAGTCAGTAGTATCTATTTTAAACAATAACCTAGGGGCAGACCCAAGATGGTGAACTACAGACAGCTTTCTCTGTAAGCTCCTGAGATCTTCCCTCAGACACAGACAAACTGAGCCTCTGAACTGGTTCTGGAGTGAGGGCCTGACCAAACATTTGGACAACAACGCACTTCTATCAAATATCTACTTTGAAAGAACTTCTGAGGTCAGTTTTAGATGGGTGGGGGGTCAAGCAGCTCCCGGCACTCAGACACCAGTGCGTAGCCAGGGTGCAAGTCCGGGGCTGGAACGGACCAAAAGATTTTAGGCTGCCAGGAAGTCCCTGGGAGACCCTTGGGCCACTTTGCTCTGCTTGCTGGCAGGTGCTTTGGCAGGTCTACCTTTGATAAAGGGTGGATTGAGAGCAGCTGAAAGTGTGGTCCTAGTGCGGATCTAGCCAGATCAGCCCCAGACCTGAAGTCAACTCGGCAAACTGCCCCAGGGCAAATTGAAATCCCGCCTGCTGCTGCTGCCACTGCTGCCTCTGCTGCTGCTGAGGCTGCAGAATTCCCTGCTGTTGACTGATACCTCAGCTAAACATCATGAGCAAGAAGAAGAGAGCTCTCACCATAGACAGCTTTTACGGAGAGAAAATAGAGCAGTCCCCAGATCCTGAGATTCTGAAAACAATCCCAGATAAAGTCACAAAGGTGGACTTAAGCTGGACTCCCTTTCAGAAGGCTTACCTGGAAGATTGCATAAAGAATCTCAAAAGAGAACTAGAAGAAGATTGGGGAGATAAACTGAGAGCAGTGCAAGAAGGAAACATCACCCTGCAACAGAGATGTGAAAAACTGGAAAATAAGTCTGGTGAATTGGAAAAAGTCACCAACTCACTGGAAAATAAAAATATTGAATTGGTAAAAGACAACAACTCACTGAAAAACAAAATTGGTGAATTGGAAAAAGACAACAATTCACTGAAAAATAAAATTGGCAAAATGGAAAAAGAATGCAATGAACCAAAAAATTCAACTGGCCAGTTAAAAAAGGACCTAAAAAGATAACTGAAGGAAATAATACCTTAAAAATTAAAATTGAACAAATTGAAATGAATGACTCAATAAGACTTCAAGAATCAAACAAAAACCAAAAAATGAAAAAATAGAAGAAAATATGAAATATCTCCTAGGAAAAACAACTGACTTGGAAAACAGATCCAGGAGAGACAATCTAAGAATTATTGCACTCCCTGAAAGTCACGATGAAAAAAAGAACCTTGATGCTATCTTCCAGAAAATCATGAAAGAGAATTGCCCTGATGTGGTACAATCAGAAGGCAAAGTTGGTATTGAAAGAATCCAACCATCACCTCCTGAAAGAGACCCCAAAATTAAAACCCCAAGGAATATTGTGGCCAAATTTCAGGACTATCGCACCAAGGAAAAGATATTACAAGCTCCTAGAAAAAAAACAGTTCAAATACCGTGGAACTGTCATTAGAATTACACAGGATCTGTCAGCTTCCACATTGAAGGATAGAAGGGCCTGGAATCACATATTCTGAAAGGCAAAAGAACTTGCATTACAGCCAAGAATAAGCTATCCAGCTAGAATGAGCATCATCTTCCAGGGAAGAAGATGGTCATTTAATGATACAGGAGAATTTCACCTATTTCTAATGAAAAGACCAGATCTGAACAAAAAATTTGACCTTCAAACACAGAACTCTAGAGAAGCGTAAAAAGGTAAAAAGGAAAGAAGTCTCGAGAACTATATCTCTACTAGGGGTATCCTTAAAAATGGGGGTATAATTTGATTTTACTTTGATAATATGAAAAAGAGAACTAGAGGGGAAAAGGTTGTCATACTGGGGAAAAGAGGGAAAAAGTGGGAAAATAAGATCTAAAAAAAAAGGAGGTAAAAAAAGGTAAAATCACTTGAAGAGGCAAAGAAAACCTAATATAATGGAGAGAAAGAGGGGAGGGAGATGAGCATTGTGAAAATCTTACTCTCATCAGGTTGAGCTCTAAAAGTCTATATCAGACATTTGATTTCACATAGAAACTTGTGTGTTGCTAGAGGGAAGTGGGAGGGAAGGAGGAAAAGTAAGGGACAAACTAATAGAAGGGAAAATAGAAGAATCAGGGGAAAGGAGTAAAAACAGGGGGAGGGGATCTAAAGGGTGGAGTATTGTTTGGGGGAGGGGGTCATCAAAAGCAAAGTACTGAGGAGGGGGGAAGGGAGAAAGGGGAAAGGAAAGGGGAAAAATAACTTGGGTAAATAAGATGGCAGGAAATAAAGATTTAGTTATTCTAACTGTGAATGTGAATGGGATGAACTCTCCCATAAAGCGGAAGCAGATAGCAGACTGGATTAAAAACCAGAATCCCACAATATGTTGTCTACAAGAAACACATCTAAAACATAGTGACACATATA
>JAJPUD010014847.1:0-39591 GCA_023553655.1 Myrmecobius fasciatus
ACACACACACACACACACACACACACACACACACACACACAGAGGACATATATGTATGAATGAGCTTTGCTTCACAATAATAGGGAGAATCAGCATCTCTCTCTCTATATATATATGTATGTATGTATATGTACACATACGTACATACAGAATATATACACACGTGTATACACTCAGATACACACAGATGAGTGTGAGTTATGTGTACCAAGACAATGTAGGAGTACAAGTCTCCATTAAAAACAGCAAGAAGAAGGGAGCACCTACATTTGTGAGCATCTACTATGTGCCAGACACTGCACTAAAGCATTTTACAAATATTAAATTAGAAATTGGAAATACTTAAAGGTGCATCAGTTGCTTTTTGGGGGGTG
Source organism: Myrmecobius fasciatus (assembly GCA_023553655.1). Taxonomy (NCBI): domain Eukaryota; kingdom Metazoa; phylum Chordata; class Mammalia; order Dasyuromorphia; family Myrmecobiidae; genus Myrmecobius; species Myrmecobius fasciatus. The sequence goes on from JAJPUD010014847.1 coordinate 375, forward strand.
GGATGGGGAATTTTTTTTGGTTTGTTTCATTTTGTTTTTTTTTTAATTGGTTGTACTAGAAGCATTTAAATAAAGACCTTTTCTTTGGGAAAAAAAGCACCAAATATTATTTTAGAGCAGTTAGATTTTATATATCTTGTCCAAGGTCTCTAAGCTAGTAAAGTGATATAACTGAAATCTTCCTGATTCTAGATCCAATACTTCCTTAGAGAGAAGCTAGTTCAGAGGCATAGGCATATGTGAATGAAGCAGAAACTTCTTTTCTCACTTAGACTTGGAGCGATATTTTAGAAGCCTTCCAGTTTTTAGTCACCTATCTTCATTTTACAGATGGAGAAATTGAGACCCAGAAAATAAGTAACTTATACAAAGCTCAAGTGACAGAACCAAGGTTTAAATCCAGATCCTCTGACTTAAAAAATCTGTCCCTCTTTGTACTGACGAATTAAAGTCAAGGGAGGAAGAACAATTGCAAACACATTATAATTTGGTTGGGGAAACTGAGTCACTAAGTGAAAACCTTGTGGCTGCCAGTAGTCAAGCTAGTACATGTGCAAGGAGCTGGTCACAAAGCAAGTCTCCAATACAAGTTTTTGAAAAACCAACTTGTTTATTAGACTTTCTGCAGTTATAACAACTATATATTTTAAAAATATCAAGCTACTATTTTTTTTAAGGTTTGTTGAGAGCAAGGGTTTTTGACTTGGGTGTGTAAATTTGCTTTTTTTTTTTAACATTTTGATAATGATATTTCAAGTGTTATTGATTTCCTTTATAAGATTATGTATTTTAATTTAGGAATCTAAAAATATAATTCTGAGAAGGGTTCCATATGTCTCACCATACTGCCAAAGGGGTCCATAACAGAAAACATTAAGAGCCACTGATTTAGAAAACGAGTATTGGAGGGAGAACAAGCGCGTTACTTAAGCACTCATGGTATAATGTCAATAGATAACAGAGAGAAGACAGCTACTACAATGGGAGAAGAAGTGGATTTGGAACCAAACTGAATGGTCTTCAAAAAGGGTTAGAAGATAATTGAAATAACCCCACCATAGGCAAGAAGACAGTAAGACACAAACATTTACCAGACCTAAATATCCCTTACAATCTATATGAACTGCATCAAAAGTGTCAAAGGGACTTGCAAATGCAACTAAGGAAAATCATGGGGGGAAGGGGAATATTCTATTAGAATGGATCGGACCATAAATGTTCACTATTTTCTAAAAATTAAGGAGATATTTTTCAGTACTCTTTGTTGCCAAGCATACCACACTTACTCCTCAGTCATGCTATGAAAATTGGGAATTAATATTATAAAAGCATCCCAATCTAAAGTCTTCAATCTTTTCTGAATGGAGACCTACTAATGCCCTTTAAAAAGAATACAATAAAAATAAGGAGTGTCTTTAATTCCCTTTAAGTTGCAGAACCAATATTTCCAAATGATTAGAAGTTTATGGCAGCTTTTTGTTGACCAAATGAAAAGAATCCAAAAAAATTAATTAAAAATTTTAGTTAATTAAAATTGGATTTAAATAAATAAATGACAAAAATGTTATTTAATTTAATTTTTAAAAATACAAATAAAAAATGGTCCTTTATTTTACCTTCAAACAACCTTGAGAAACTTTATCTTTTTTACTATTTATTTTATTTTTTACTGAGGCAATTGGGGTTAAGTGACTTGCCCAGGGTCACACAGCTAGGCAGTGTTAAGTGTCTGAGGTCACATTTGAACTCAGGTCCTCCTGACTTCAGGGCTGGTGATCTATCCACTGCGCCACCTAGCTGCCACCTAGTTGTTCCCTTTATATAAACTTGAAAGAGGCTGTAAGTAATTTCAAAAAGCCATGTTTCTCCAAGAATGTGTGCTTACATCATCATTTATTTCTTGGTGTAGAAATTCTAAAAACCTTAAATGAAACTAAATAAACTGAAACTAAATAAATGAAACCAGAAAAAAATGTAATTTTATTTTGCCACTGTTGTGTATCTCACCTTTTGTTTTTAAAAATTACAATACAAGCTGAATCACTTAAGGAGAAAAGCCTATTCTGATCTAGCAGATTGAAAAACAAAGCCAATGTGAGCCTTTCTCCAAGTAGATGCTTGTACATTTAATAAATAATGTGTCTGGTAGCGCTGGCAAAAATGCAAGAGGAGATTGTTTTTTTTCTCCTGTACTAGGAAGCAGTTGGGTAACTAGGTAGCACAGACTGGGTAGAGTATCTAGAATCAGGAAGACTCACTTCAGTGAGTTCAGATCTGGCTTACTTACTAGTTGTATGATCTTGGGCAAGTCACTCAATCCTGAATTACCTCAATTTCCTCATCTGCAAAATGAAGTTGGAGAAGGAAATAGCAAACAATTCCAATATCTTTGCCAAGAAAACACCAAATAGGGTCACAAAGAATGAGACACAACTGAACAACAAAAGAAAACATTTAGCACAGTGTCTGGCATAAGGTAGGTGCTTAATAAAATATTGTTCCCTTCATCTTGGAATGTTAGAAGTAGCTAGAGAGAAGCAGTGAAATATAGTAGAAAAAGCAGTGGACTTCAGGTTAGAAAACAGTCCTATTTTCATCCCTTCCAAAAATAAATCAATAAATCACAGCATAAATGTTGATATCCAGATTTCTAGTATGGATTATTTTTTAGTTTTATGTTTTTAATATTTTTTTGGTTTTTTGTTTTTTATAGTATGGATTCTTAAATACTTTGTAAACATTCGAGATAGGGGGGAGAGGTGCTAGGAAGCAACATAAATTCACTAAAAATAAATTATGCCAAACTAACCACATTTCATTTATTGGTAATGTTTTAGCTTAGTGAAAAGCAGAGTGATAATGAGGCAGCTAGATAGCTCAGTGGACAGAGCACTGGGACAGGAGTCAGGAGAGAAGATAAGAAGAGAGGAGAGGACAGGATAGAACAAGATAGGAGATGAGAAGAGAGGAAAGTACAGGACAAGACAGGAAAGGAAAGGACAGCACAGGACAGGACAGGAGAAAGCAGGAGAGGATTGGTAAGGACAAGAGAGGACAGGACAGGAGAGGGAAAGGGAACATATAGCTTAAAAATGGGTCATACAAAGTCTTACACATACTAGGCACTTAAAAGCCTTAAATGCTTATGGAATTAAATTGCACTTACAGGTGCCATTGACACTATGCTGTGGCTAAAATAAAGCTAACACAATAATGGGCTACATTAAAGGAATGGTTAATTCCCACAAAGGTGATCAGAGTTCTATTGTGTTCTATATCACATTGAGAGTATATTGCACTCAAATGTTTGTGGCAGCCCTTTTTGTAATGGCTAGAAACTGGAAACTGAATGGATGCCCATCAATTGGAGACTGGCTGAATAAATTATGGTAAATGAATGTTATGGAATATTACTGTTCTGTGAGAAATGAGCAGCAGGAGATTTCAGAGAGGCCTGGAGAGACTTGCATGAACTGATGCTGAGTGAAACGAGCAGAACCAGGAGATCATTATACACGGCAACAACAATACTATATGATGATCAATTCTGATGGACATGGTTCTCTTCAACAATGAGGTGATTCCTATTATTCAGCGATAAAAATAGTCATATACATCCAGAGAGAGGGATGTGGGAACTGAGTGTGAACCACAACACAGCATTTTAACACTTTCTGGAAATATTTGCTTGCATTTTGTTTTCCTTCTTAGGTTTTTTTTTTCTTTCTATATCTGTTTTTTCTTGTGCAGTAAGATAACTGTATAGATATGTATACATATATTGGATTTGTCATATAATTTAACATATTTAACATGTATTAGACTACCTGTTATCTAGGGGTGAGGATGGGAGGAAGGAGGGGAAAAAATTGGAACAAAAAAAAATTTTGCAAAGGTCAATGTAGAAAAATCACTCATATGTTCTGTAAATAAAAGGCTTTAATTAATTTTTTTTTGCTTTTTGCTGAGGCAATTGAGGTTAAGTGACTTGCCCAGAGTCACACAGCTAGGGAATGTTAAGTGTCTGAGGTCAAATTTGAACTCAGGTCCTGCTGACTTCAGGGCTGGTGCTCTATCCACTGTGCCACCTAGCTGCCCCTTTAATTAATTTTTTAAAAAGAGAATATATTGTACTCAATTCTGTTTTCCACATTTTAGGGGGGCCATTGACACATTGGCATGCAACCTGAGGAAGCAGACCAAAATGGTTTTGGAACCATGTCATCTAAGGGTTATCTGAAGGAGCTGGAGATATTCACAGGCTGGAGAAGATTTAAAAGGGACTGATATCTGTTTTCAGATACCTGAAGTGCTACATTAAACAGAGATTAAATTTATTCTCTGTAGCTCACAAGGTCAAGGTAGGACCACTGAGAGGCAGATTTAATCCCAATAAAATAAAACAAATGAAACTTAAAAAAAAAAAAAGGAAAGGAAAAGACTATCTGGTGAGGTAGTGAGCTCTCCACTGCTGGATGTATTACTGTAGTGAACACAAAGCCATCTATCAGGTATTTTTTTTTGGTTTTGTTCTTGTGAGAAAATCAGGGTTAAGTGACATGCCCAAGATGATACAGCTAATAAGTGTCCAATGTCTGAGGACATATTTGAACTCAGGTTCTTCTGACCCCAAGACCATTGCTCTATATACTGAGTCATCTAGTTGCCCCATCTGTCAGGTATGTTATAGAAAGTATGCCTAGAACCAGATAGGAGAGTCAACTAGATGGCCTTTAAGGCCACTTCCAACTCTGGGTAACGCTTTGATTATACATTATCCCTGAAAAAACAGAATTTCTCTTTAGAAATCTTTAGCCATCATAATCACCTTTCTTTAGAGGCAACTGGTGATGCAGTGGATAGAGTCCACTCTGACCTGGAGTCTGGAAGGCCTGAAGTCAAATTTGGACTCAAGACACTTATTATTGGTGTGAACTTGAACAAGTCATTTAACCTCTATCTGCCTCAGTTTCCTTAGTTGTGAAATGGAGATAATATATAGTACTTACCTCTCAGGGTGGTTGTAAAGATCAAATGAGAAAATATTTGTGGGGAAAAAAAGGTATTTAGCACAGTTCCTGGCATATAGTATATATTTAATAAATGCTTGTTTCCTCTCTTTCTTCCAGGCCATGAAAAGAAAAACAAATTTTAATAGCACCCTTGGATCAAACCAGGTAGAAAAGCCAACAATAACAAAAACAGGAAATTCTGTTGTATAATAACAGTATCTCCCATTTCTGGCCTTAAGGTTACTTTGCTTTCTTCACAACCACCTTGGAGGTAGCTTCTACAAATATTATGCCCATTTTATAGATGAGAAAGGCGACATTCAGAGAACTGAGTGGCTAGCCCATAGTCAGAAAGTTAACAACAGGGGCAAAAGCTAGAATTCACTCAAACCCAGGTTTTCTGATCTCCCTTTCCAATATGTGGAAAATTCCTCCCACACTTCCCCCAAACTCAGTTATGGCAATTTTCCTTCCTCAGAGTCTTATTTCTCAAATCTCAAAGATACACAGTGAGGAAAAAGGAGAAAGTGGAGGAGGGAGGCTTATGAGGATAGAATGTAAATTGAGCTGGACACTTTGTCCTCAGGGTTACTTTTGTTTCAAGGCCTGCTGAGGCCCTGTTCTCAGTCTGAGATTTAAAACCTTGTTGGGTAGGGAGAGAATGAAGTACAACACCCAAGTTGCAATTAGCTAGCCTGCCCTAAGATTAGTTAGCATTTAGAGAGACTTCTTGCTTTATAGAACATTTCCTAAAATTTGTTTATTATCATTATTTGACACAGGCAAGGTGGTAGTAACTATTATTTTGCCAGAGAGAGAGGACAAAGGGAGAGACCAGAAGTGTCAGGGCCAGAGTCATTCTATATCCAAGAAACAGGGATGAAACTCAGTGCCTATAAGTATCAGGGGTCTAATATATATGAGACACTACATCTAATCCATGACTAAAATGGAAATTTATGAAAGCATTGATTGATAGAACAAAAGAGAAGGAACAAGACCAAGGAGTAAAGAAAAGACATAATTCAAATTTGTTTTTCCTACAAACCTTTGGCTGAGAATGAACCTTGTCAAAAGCCTTTTGAAAGTCTAAATAAATTACATCCACTGACTCCCCTGCTGATTTACCCCCTTCTAAGAATCTCAGGCCTGATTTCCCCTTACAGAAATTATACTGTCTTTCACTAGATAAATTACATTTACTTCAGCCCTGGGTGATTCTTCCCTTAATTATAATTTCTGCCAACTTGCCAAGAATGGAAATGAGACTCATTGCTCTACAGTTCCCAGGGTCCCCCTCAGCAGTACTTATGAATGGAAGTCACGCTGACAAACTGCTGACACTTGGGCACAGTAGCTGTTTGTAACAGGTTACATATTTTGGCCAAAAGTTCCCATTTTCCACAGTTCCTTTGGAGCTGCTGGGAAGATGCCATCTAGTTGCACTGATTTTATTCACAACTAGTTTGGTCAATTGAATCTAGAGCATCCTGTGTATTTACTGTGACTTAAATATGTCCTACCTGCCTAGTCAAGAGACATTTGAGGAGTGAGAATCTTTGTAACATCATCAAATACCTTGAGGAAGAATTAATTGCATCACTACTATTTTCTTTGTCATATCAATTTGATCTAGTCCATACTCCTCATTTTACAGATGAAGAACTTTACAGACCTCTCTTATCCCACCCAGAATGTGTCTAGGCTCAGTATGAGGCTTTATCTTTACCCTCCAGATAAGGTACAATTCAAGTGAGGGTGATGGAGAGTGAACAAGAGTGGGTCAGCACCAAGGTCAAAGCAAAAGCTTACTGGCTGGTCATTGACAGTTCATGAGACTATCAACTCTGTATCACACATCCTTGAACTCTGAGAGAACAACTTCACATCTGGTACTGTCTGTCAGAGGGAATGGGGGCCGAGGACAACGAGAAGGAATAGCAGATAAAGGAGCCCCAATGATCAAGTCACCGACAAAATCCTTTCCTTGTTTCTCCTTCCCATGTAGCTCCTCTCCATGAGGCTTCCCAGGGAGGACATACTTCCCCACTGTGAAGATGCTCACCAGTGGTCCAGACACTCAGGTGTGACCTCTGGAGCCTTTCACAGAGGCACACCCCAAGAAAACAAAGCAGGCCAATTCCCCTCCAGTCCTAATGTTCTGCTTTTGCCAACCCTGAGATGAAATGGAGACAGAGAGTCTAATGGAAATCCTCCAAGTTAGGCTGGAAAAACCCCATCCAAAAACAATTCTCTTCATAAGAAAAAAGCAGAACCCTCAACTCAGCTGTTAACCCCTGGTTTTCATTAATACCCAAAACCACTATGGCTCTGTGACTGAATGGGGCAGAGAGAGGGAAGCTCCAAGCGACGCAAAGTGTCTGCCATGAAGTACCTGTGTTTATCTGGCTCCATCATAGCAGGGGAGAACACAGAAAACTCCCATTTTAACTTCAGCTTCACTTTAGTAAATGTCATTTAGTCCCCTTTCTAGTCAGCCAACTAAAATCTTAAGTACCACAGGAAAGACTTTCTCAGCTACCAAAGACTATAGGGAATAGGGAAGAGTAAATCCCAAAATCAGAGTTGGGTAATCTTGGGCAAGAACAAATAAACCCTCCCCCCAAAAAATCCCCTTATATGTCATGGATTCCTTGAGTGTGTCAGAAATAACACAGAACAATGTCTCTTATGAATTGCTATGGCTGAAAAATACAATATCTTAGGGCTAATCAGTAAGAAGTCTCTCCTATAACAATAGAATATAGCAACAGATAAGGCACTAAACTTGGAGTTAGAAAGATTGAATTCAAATGCTACCTTAAGATATTTCTGTGTGATCTTGAACCTTGACCTTCAAGATATTTAACCCAGCCTCCCAGCTTCAGTTTTCTCATATGTATAATGAGAAGTTTAGACTCATTCTTCTCTAGGATTTTTTTCTATTTCTAAATCTATGATGTTATCAATCAACAAGCATCTATTAGCAGTGCTCATGCTGTGAGCACCTCTTCCACACAAGAAAGAGAAGAGAGCATCTTTAGTTAAGGACTGCGCATTGGTTATCCACAAGATATTACTATAATAGAAAGTATAGCAGTATGGAACTGCAGTTCAAAGTTTCCAAAGCTCTTTACATATATTATCTCATTGGGTCTTCATATCATTGTGAGGTAGATGCTATTCTCTATTTTACAGATAAGGAAACAGGCTCAGAGAGAGTTAATAAATATCTGATGCAGGAATTGAGTATTAGGTAGATTGTCATTTGAAAATTTAAGTTAGAAAGTGGACGAGAATCTCCTCAGAAACATTAGTGAGGGCTTGGGATATGTATCCGGAATGAGAGCTCCTATGGCAAATAAAATCACAGATTCATAGAAATAGCTCTTAAGTACAGAGGGATCATTTCTGGGTACAGAAGTCCACTAACAAAACGTTCTCAATACCACCCTAAAGTCTTATTTTTCCAAGTTATGTGGCAGGAACTGAAGCTGGGAATTACTTCTCTCCCACTACCAAAAATAGAGCACAGAAAGAATAGAGAATGAGGGAGAAGGTAATGTGCAACAGGTCAAGCTCCCTAGAAAGAAGAGCGGAAAGGAAATTTTGTATGGTTGGGTGCCAAAATGTCTTTGGAGAGAAAAGCTAATGGAGTTTCCATTGTTTGGGCCTTTGTCCAAAAAAGAGACAACATTTATATTCTGCTTTAGTTTTCAAAGTGTTCTGCATAAATTATTTTATTTAGTCCTCACAGCAATTTTGTAAGGTGGGTAATACAATTATCACTACCATTTTGCAGAAGAGGAAACGAATGATGATAGAGGAAAAGTGACAGCAAATACAAGACTCAACTTCAACTCTTCTGACTTCAAACACTCTTTTCATAATTTTGTAGCTGCCTCCAATCCATGAGGCCAGTATAGAACCAGTTGAATACCTGAGAAGGAATGATGGATAAAGGGAAAAGGGAAAAGGTAGCACAAGTGAAGCCCATTTAGAAAGGGTTCCCAAATTCTCCAAGGGATTAACACAGGCAAGAAAACAATAAGCCAGAACTCAACATGATATTTGTAAACCTAGGATTAGAGGAGGAACATACCTGTATTTTCTACCACATCTGTTGTGGACACAGTTTAGGTTACATTAAAAGAGAAGTAGGTGATAAGAGAAGGGGGAGGAAGGGAGGGAAAGAAAGAAAGAGAGGGGGTAGGGAGAGAAGGAGAGGAGAGAAGAGGGGAGAGAGGGAGAAAGAGACAGAGTGAAACAGGGAGGAAAGAGGGAGAAAGGGAGAGGTAGAGACAGGGAAAGAGGGAGGGAGAGAAAGAGAGAAAGAGAGAGAGAGAGAGAATGAATAAATGAGAATGTAAGAAAAAAAAATAGAGACTGTCTCAAAAACATGGGAGGCACAATCCCTGTCTTCTGCCATACCTCGATCATATTTTTGGAAGATCGATTGGCTTGATCAAGTCTAGATAATGTCGGCCAGGATTTTGGGGAGCCTCAAGCCCATTAACTGACCAAAGGAAGTGGGGATATTTAGCATGAAGAAAAGAAGCTTTAGGGTGGACATGGCAGCTACCTTCAAATACAAGTTTTGTGTTGTGGAAGAGGGCCTAGATTTGTTTTATTTGATTTCAGAAAACAGGGCTAGGAACAGGAGAAGGTGGAAATTTCAGAGAGGTTGATTTAGACTCACTTAAAGGAAAAACTTCATAACATTTAGAACTGTCTGAAAACAGAAAGGGATGATCTATTGGAGGGTATTGGGTGCTCCCTCACTAGGTTTTAAAACAGAGGTTGGTAACCACTTAGTGGTATCATTATGGGAGAGATTCTTTTGTGGGTTCAGATTAGATTAGATGATCTATCTGTACAATAACTTCTAATTCTCTGAATCTAGGGTGACTGTGAACACTCCATATGGTTCTCCAAGAGACTTTCACAAGTGATTTCTCAGAAAGGAAATGGAACAATAGTAAATAATACAGGAAGGCCTATGTAAGAACACACAGACATCCAAGAAAACCAGAGACAACTAAGAATTTTCCCTATGATTTGGGTAACAGTTTTCAAAATCTAAGAATAAGATTCAAGATAAAATTGTGAAGTAAGGTTTGACTGAGGAAAACATCCTCCTTTCCCTCTTTCTTTCTATGCCCTTTCTTCCCTGAAAAATATCCCCCATACTAATGTGTTAGGGCCTGAATGTTACTGCTTCTAAGGGTATTAACCTTTTAAAAGAAAGAAAAAGAAAATGGTTTTACTCTAAGGCAAGAAAGATCTGCTGGAACAAAGAGTAACACTGTTTGACAGGATTTCATCAAGTCAACTGCCCCATGGCATTGATTTTTCTATGGAAGTTCTATAAAGTAGGTGACACTGCTATTAGACTTGAAGAGCTCCCTCCCTCTTATGGAACCTGCTTTCTACTCAGCTGGTTCCCCACAAATGTCCTTCTATTACAGAAGCTCTAAACCTGAAGCATTTTAAACTTAGTTTTCAAATATATATAAATAACTATTTCAATGTAAGTGATTTATTTTGTAATCCTATGTTTTATTTGATAGACTTAAAAAGAACACAATTCTGAGAAGAGATCCATGGATGTCACCAGACTGTCAAAAGACATTGGACACAAAAAAAGTTAAGAATTCCTGTTCTAGAGGCAGCTATGTGGCACAGTAGCTTGAACATTGCCCTAGCATTAGGACCTGAATTCAAATCCAGACTCAGACACTAGGGGTGACTCTGGGCAAATAACTTTCATTGAAAATAAAATGATCATGTGTAGATTAGACGTTTGTGCATGCATATTATAAATATTATATCACATATATATGTAATAGAGAGGAAAATAGCAGAGTCCCTGGTCTGCTGGGGGCAGGGCACATGCTGTGAGACACTAAACCTAAAGCCTTTCTTAGAGAAACATAAAGCTCTGGGAACTGAGTCTGGACCACAACATAGCAGTTCAACGCTTTCTGTTGATGTTTGCTTGCATTTTGTTTTCCTTCTCAGGTTTTTTTTTTCCTTGTAGATCCGATTTTTCTTGTACAGCAAGATAACTGTATAAATATATGTACATATATTCGATTCACCATATATTTTAACATAATTAACATGTATTAGACTACCTGCCATCGAGGGGAGGGAGTGAGGGAAAGGAGAGAAAAATTTGGAACAAAAAGCTTTGCAAGGATCAATGTTAAAAAAAATTACCCATGCATATGTTTTGCAAATAAAAAGCTTTAATAAAAAATAAAAATTATTTAAAAAGAGAGAAACATAAGGCTCAACTCTAAGGGCTTGTCACTCAGCTTTGAACAAACAAACCTTTGGCAATCCTTAGGTTCCCCTACCCCAATGTGCCTAGGGTTGGGGGTGTAATGTAATTCTTGGTCCCATCTTAGTGGGATTGACCATTAAGTTGATTCAATGGACTTTTAAAGGCAATATTCATGAATGGTTTCTCACTTTTCCTGCTACTTTACTCTCTCTCTCTCTCTCTCTCCCTTTCTCCTTCTCTTCCTCCTCCCCATCATATATCTATGTCTGTTTCTATCTTTCCATCTCTGTCTCAGTCTCTCTTTGACTCTTCTATCTCTTTCTCTGTCTCTGTCTCTCTCTCCCTTTCTTTTCTTTCCTCTATCCCTCACTCTCTTTCTTCTCCTTTCCCTCTCTCCCCTTCCCTCCTATCTTTCCTCTCCTCTTTCTTTCTCCCCATTTCTCTCTCTTCTTCTCCCTCCTCTCTATCTCCCCTTTCTCTCGCTTTCCCACTGTCTCTCCCCTCCTCTTCTCTCTCATCCTTTCTTCATTTTTTCTGCCCTTCACTCTCTCTCTCTCTCCCCTCTCTCCAACCCAATCTGCCTGGCATATCAGAACTCTTCTAGCCTCTTCCCCTTTGAGGGACTGGTAAACAATGACAAGCCCTTTCTCCTTCCTAGGAGGAATGGCATCTAAAGCCAGGGCTCACCTCAGTGGGCTGCACCAAAGCCTTGGGAGACTGGCTGCCTTTTCAGCTTTTTTGTTTTCTTTACTGAGCACAAGCCAAAAATCAATGCTGAGGTGGATGTGTCTGGCCTTGGGTGCAGCAACTCAAGTTCAAGAGATTGGAAGTAATGAGGTTTCTCAGTAGGAGTTCAGAACATGTTTGTATACATACACATTTCCTATCTCCAGTTGTCTTTCAAACATCTCAAATTGGATTTTCAGTAGACATCTCAAACTCAGCATGTCAAAAATTGAACTCATCTTACTCCCTAAACTCTATCCTCTCCAAACATCCCTATTACTGTTGACTATACCAATATCCTCCTGGTCCCCCAGACTTTTAACTCAGACATCATCTTCAACTCCTATCAGTCATCCTCCATGCTCAATCTCTTGCCAAGGCCTCTTGATTTTACCTTTTCTACTTCTCTTAAATATGCCCCCTTTTTTCCTTCGACAGAGCCACTACCCTAGTGCAGCTTCTCATCACTTCATGCTTGGATTATTGCAAAAGCCTGCAGGTGGGTCTGCCTGCCTCAAGTATCTCCAGTCTATTCTCCACTCACTCATCAAAGTGATTACTCCTACTCAATAATCTGCAATGGCTCCTCATTGCCTCCAGGATCAAATACAAAATTTTTTGTTCTGTTTTCAAAGCCTTTCATAACCTAAACCCCTTCTACCTTTTCCAATTGTAATTATAATTTATAATTTCAGATAGATAGATAAGATAGATAGATCAGCCTCCTGGCTTTTTTACAAATAAGATTCTTGGCTATAGCCATTTCTCTGGCTGCCTCTCATGCCTGGAATGTGCTTCCTTCTCATCTCTGCCAACTAGCTTCTTTCAAATCCCAACTAAAATCTTTTTTTAACAGGAAACCCCCCAGTCCCTCTTAATTCTAGTGCCTTCACTCTGTTAATCATCTTCTATTTATCCAGTATATAATTTGCTTTGTATATATTTGTTTCCTTGTTGCCTCTCCCATTAGATTGTGAGGGCAGAGACTGTATCTTTTGCCTCTTTTTGTATTCCCAGAGATTAGCACAATCTCTAACACAGAGAAAGTGTTTAATAAATATTTATTGACTGGAACATGTGTGTACACGTGATATACATGTAGAGTATAACAAATAATAAAAAGTGCTTTACAAATGTAAAGAGCTACATAAATTGAACTATTCTTATATAGCAAGTTAAGCACCTAAATATTATATATTACATATAATATGCAATATTATGTATATATGCACAGATATGTTGTTTTCTCCCAGTAGAATGCAGTAGAATGTGGGAGTCTGTATACATTTTTGTCTTTATTCCTTTAGTTCCTATAAACTGTCATCATAAAACTGTACATTCAATTACAAAATTGAATTTAATTGAGAAACATGAACTGACAGGAGATTTTAACAAAAGTCTGACAACAAAGAAAAAGAGAGGACATTCTTTACTATCCTGGGTTTCTGGTAAAAAGAGTTACAAAAGCTATAATTACAAACTAAGGCTCCTTGATGAGGGAAAAGGACATCTACAACTTGAATTCAAATTTCCACATTAAGTCATATAAAGTCAGCCCTTCAAGGAAAAAGGCACCAGTGTGACAATAACATTGCTTGAATGGGAACCACAGAAGGCTCCTGGAAAATATAGAATCAAGACGTGTGTGTGTGTGTGTGTGTGTGTGTGTGTGTGTAAGACCTTAAATCCTCTCCTTTGGGTCATCCCAGGAAATGTTTCTGGGCCTTTAACCTAAAATATGGTCATCTACCCCATGATCAATCCCAGTGGGCTAACAGAAAGTTTTAACAGAACTTTAAAGGACTTACTGTGTCCCTCAAACAAGGATGACAAACTCTTCAATGCTCCAAAGGCTTCAAATCCCTTAAATAGAGGGGTGTTAGGAAAGCTTGCTAAAGCTCCTCTCTCTTCCTTCTCTGGGAGCACTGGGTGGGTGTTCTTAAAGAAGCCCAAACTTCTGTGACTGATTATGTGCTGGGTGAAGGCAAAGTTGGCAGAAGCATCTGGGTGTGTACAAGAGAATTTAGCCTCAGATTAGAAATGAACATGTGTGATAAAATAACTAAAGCCTGAAAATACCAAAAAGAGCCTGACCACTCATGAAATAAATACCAGAGACAACAGCTTGCCGATCACAGAAATTCCATGTCTTATAAAGCAGATGCTGGTGCTTGAAATAATTAATCCCAATTAACAGCATCTGGACTCCTTCAATGTTATTGATCATTGATAAACCTGGGTAATCTAAGGACTATCATAGAAGCATAGATTTAGACTTGGGAGAGATCTCAAGAGTCCATCTCTTCCGATAACTTTGTTTTGCAAAACAGGAAATAGGATATGCCCAAAGTCACACTGATAGTAAATGTCAGAAGTGGGATTTGAACTCAGGTCTATGAATTCCAGAATCAGTGCACACTGTTGCCATTTGTACTGATCTTATAAGTTTAACCAGTATTGCTAGGTTGTTATAAGGGCAGCTAGGTGGCTCAGTGAATACAGCACTGCTCCTGGAGGAAGGAAGACCTGAGTTCAAATTCAAGTTCAGACATTTACGAGCTATATGACCTTGGGTAAGTCATTTAATCCTGCGTGCCTTAGTTTCCTCATATGTAAAATGACCTGGAGAAAGCAATGGCAAAATACTCCAGTATCTTTACCAAGAAAATCCCAAATGGGGTCATGAAAAATTTGCTGTAACTGAATAATACTAGTTCATTTGGTGATCTCATCTTCTTCTAAGGATTCAATTATCATCTTTAGGCAGATGATTCTAAGATCTATTTATCCAGCTCTAACCTCTTTCCTAAGCTCTTGTCTTACATCTTAAGACAAATCTTACATCTCAAATTGGATGTCTCTAGACCCTTTAAATTCAATATGTCCAAAACTAACCTCATTTTTGTCCTCCCACCACCAACCTTTTCATCTTGCTAAATTCCCTATTACTGTCAAGTGTACCCCTATCCTTCCAAATCCCTAAGCTCCTCCCCCTCACTCTCATCTTATCAACCACCAGTTTCTATTGATTCTATTATTCTAAAATTTCTTCTGGTGCTCCCTTCTGTCTTCTGATACTTTCACCATCCTGGTATACCTCAGGACTTTTGCAATAACCAATTGATTGGTTTCTCTTTTGCTTCCTCTCAACTGTCAGAATGATCTTCATAATAATAATTATCATTACTACTAATAACTATTATATAACAGTATCATGATATATTATTGTATATTTATTATATGAATTATACATAATATTGTGATTACATGATATATTTATAATATATGTGATATAGGATAGTAATATAGAATATATAAGCAATATAGAATGATGTATGTTATTGTATATAATATGTTATATACAATCATATCTTATTATAGTTAGAATTTATATAGCACTTTAAGGTTTATAAAGTGCTTTACTAATATCATCTCATTTGTTTTCACAAGACTGGAAGTTAGGTATTATTATTATCCCAGTTTTATAAAGAAAGAAACTGAGGAAGACAGAGGTTCATTCAGTTAAACAAGATCACAGAGCTAGTTACCTGAACTCAACTTTTCCTCACTTCAGGTATAGCACTAACTCACTTGCCAAAAATGTAGGGTTAGCCAGGTCATCCCACCTTCCTATCCAATAAACCCCACAGTTTATTATTATTATTATTAACTGCCAGGATCAAATGTGAACTCATTTACTAGGCCTTTCTTAGCTTTCTAGTCTCTTTTCACATGACCCCTTTTCACAGACTTGGTGACCCCCAACCCTGGTCTTCAAATCTTCCAGCTTCACATTTTCACAGATTGTCTCCCATGCCTGGAACCCTTGCTTCCTTGGCTTCCTTCAGGTACAAGCTGAAATCCCGCCTTCAGCAATAAGTCTTTCTCAATTCCCTTAATGCTAGTACCTTTTCTTTAAGATTTTCTCTAATTTATCCTATATATCTTTTTTTGTACATAATTGTTTTCAAGTTCTCTCCTCTATTAAACTGTGAGCTCCTTGAGAGCAAAAATTCTTTTTGCCTTTTTTTGCATTTCTAGGATTCAGCATAGCACCCACACATAGTAGGTACTTACTAGAATGTTCTGTTGACTTGATTAAATCAGATTACCAAAAGAGTCTATGACTTTAAAAAACTTAAGAAATGGAGCAGCTAGATGGCGCAGTGGATAGAGCACCAGCCCTGAAGTCAGGAGGGCCTGAGTTCAAATGTGACCTCAGACACTTAACACTTCCTAGCTGTATGACCCTGGGCAAATCACTTAACCCCAATTACCTCAGGAAAAAAAAAAAAAAGAAAAAAAGAAAAACTTAAGAAGCTCTGTAAGAGTTGCCTCAAGGACTAAGAGTTTCTGTGATCTGCCTCCAGTTTGTGTCAGAGAAAGAAAAATTGGAGGCCAATTCTATCCGCTCCATCACACTGTCAACAGCAAGCGTTTAATAGGTGTTTACTGTGTCTGACGCAGAATGTTGGCTGAATTGAAACAAATTAAAATCCTTTTCAACTCAAACCAATAGAACATTGTACATAGTAACTGAGTCACTGTGTCACGTTCAGCTCTTCTCAGCAATACAATGATCCAAGACAATTCCAAGGGACTCAGGTTGGAAAATGCTTTCCACATAGAAAGAACTATGGAGTCTGAATAAAGATCAAAGTACACTATTTGCACTTTTTTTTTCTTGTGGTTTTTCCGTTTTGTTCTGAATCTTCTTTCACAACATGACTAATGTGGAAATATGTTTAAAATGATTGTACATGTACAATCTATAATAGATTGCTTGCTGTCTTGGGGAGGGGGAAGAGAGAAGAAAGGGAGAAAAATTTGGAGCTCAAATCCTTATGAAGATGAGTAGAAAATTACCTTTACATGTAATTAGAAAAAATAAAATACTCAAGTAAAAGTAACCTTCCTGGTCCACTTCTATGATTCTAGAATTGAAAAAAAGGGGAGAAAAGACAAAGGATGTTTTTCTAGAATCATTTTAAAATTTGAGATACCAGGATCCAAGGGACCAATGAGACAAATGCCCAGATTCCCTTTACTTCTAACAAGGCATTTTAAAACCGGCCTCCCAATCCCAGGAGGAAAAAAAAAATGATCCCATTATTCTCAATCCTATTCAAAGGATTTATTCATATAGTGTTAGAGAGTTGGCTTCTTATAGCAGGTGGTGTTTTTTATACTCTTCTAACATCTACAACATCAGGGAGTTTCTGTTCCTCTTGTAATTTTTTTTTCCGTTTCCTTAAACTGAATGCTCTTTGACGGCCAGTACTTCCTGTTTATTGACTGTTACCAAGCTGCTCCCCAACTTATTTCTGATAATCACATCCTCTTCCTAAAGAGAACCTTACCCATTCTTCCTTTTTTGGTGCTGTGAGGATGACAGACCTACAGGTTCAGGTTGAACCCAAGCACTCCACCCTCTGCCCCATGGCATTTCTCAACACCCAAGTTAATTTCCAACCTAAATGATGGGTCATGAAGGAGAAGAAGAGGAGGAATGAGGGCAGGGGAGCACCTAGCATGAAAGAGACTCTTTGAGGACATTCATCAGTGCCTGTTAAGATTTCATTAATTCAAAAAATATTCATTAAGTGTCTAATTAATGCCAGGCACTGAGCTAAGCAACTGGGTATACAAACCCTTCCCTAAAAGTTTCAGCAGAGGAGAAATAACATTTACAGAGATGAGTCAATACAAAATATATACAAAGTGTGTACTATATGCTCTATGCATTATTATGGTAGTTAGGGAGGGCAATAACAACTAGGAAAAGATAAGAAAAAAGGCTTCTTTGGAACTGAATTTTGAAAGCAATTAAAAAACTGAAGATGAGGAAGGAGGGCATTACAGGCATGAGGGATATAGCTTTTGCAAAAGCACAGAGATGTAAATGTCTTATACCAGGAAAAGCAAGGAAGTTAGGTGAGCTGGAAAGTAGAATACCTAAGGAAAAGAAATATGAGATCAGTCTGGAAAGTTAGGTGGGAGCCAGATTGTGAATAAGTTATCAATGTCTTTCGAGAAGCAAGAGGCATAAGCACCGTGGGTAATAAAAACTGTTGGCATTTACAAAGTATTTTAAAATTTGCAGAATGCGTAAAACATTTATACATTATCTTATTTAAACAATAAGATAGGTACTACAAGTTATTTTAGGGGGAGAAGAAAGAGAAGCAGGACCTCTCATTCATTAATATTCCCATTTTACAGATGAGGGAACTGAGGCTCTGAGAAGTAAGGTGATTTACCCAAAGTCACATAACTAATACTGTTAATAATAAAAATAATAACTAGTATTTATATAAAGCTTTAAGGCTTGCAAAGGGTTTTATATGCATTTCCTTATTTGATTATAAACGAAACCAACCTGTGAAGTAGATGCTATTATTATCTCCACTTGACAATTGTGAAAACTGAGAGAGGTTAAGTGACTAGTGAGTGTCTGAAGTCTTTCTGACTCCAACTTTGGCCCACTAGCCACTGTGATACCCAGTTATTCTTGATTCCAAATCTAACAGGTTTTCTACCAGACACCTAGAAATGTGCCTCAGGACTCTGCTGAGTAATTCGAACAAATATCACAACAAAAACAGCACAAGCCAGGATTTAGGATCCAGCTTCCTCTTCATCCACATCTCACTGACTGTGACACAAGGCAACCTTAAATCTTCGAATTAATCTGATAGCCAAAGAAAAGAGTAATTTAATCCCAGGGCTGCCACTCCTCACTCCACCCTAGAAATACTATTATCAAGTGGTACTCCCGGGGGAGAGAACCTCACAACTCTACTAGTCTTATAAATATAAAGAGGAAAGGGGAAGTGCAACAGCTGTTGGATATTTCCTCATTGTGACAGCTGGATTTAAACACAGCCTTGAATTTCAAAGATTACTTGTACCTGTTCTCCAGGATGATGAAGAACCACCTTGGAATTTGAAGAATGTTTTCTTCAAAGGAGTTCAAAGAACTGGACCTTGCATTGTCCTAATTATTCTCTCCAAGTAGAGGCCAAACTGAGGCATGGAAGCAATAGCTTGCTTCTCCCCAAGGTTGCTCCTGAGCTCATCAGGTCTCAAAACCCAAGTCTGTCTTCCCATCTGGTCCCAGTCCTCCAGCTTTTCAGGATGCTAATTTAAGAAAAAGCTCAAAACATTTAGGTAGGAGATAGGTTCATCAGGTTATAAGAGCCAAATGTAAGCAAAGGTTATTGGGTCCAATACCTTCATTTTACAAATGAGGAAACAAAAGCCCAGAGAACTGAAAGGACTTACTCAAGATTAATGAATCCAAGAAGCACTGATTAAGCACTTTTTATGTGCCAGGCACTTGTGAATACATAGATCAAATTGGCATGGGCCCTAATCTTAAAGTTAGGAAGCAACACATATCCATACAAGTATATACACAATATACACAAAACAATAGGGGGAGGAGGGCAGCTAGGTGGTACAGTGCCAAGTCTGGAGTCAGGAAAATTTGAATTCAAATACATCCTCAAACACTAACTGTGTGACCCTGGGCAAATCACTTCATCCTGTTTGCCTCCATTTCCTTATCTGTACAATGGGCTGGGGAAGGAAAGGGCAAACCAGTCTAGTATATTTGCCAAGAAAATTCCAAAAGGAGTCATGAAGAAGAGTCAGACATGATTAAAAAAGTATTGGACAATAACAACAAGTAAGGCTGGATAAGGAGGAAGGAAGGAAGGGGGGGGGAAGGCACTAGCATCTAGAGAGGATAGGATCACAAAAGGATAAATGTGAAAGTTGGAATTAGAGCTGAAACTTGAGGGAAATATTGGAGGTAGAGATAAAGAGGGAGAGTATTCCTGGAATGGTAGAGACTGTAGAAAGACAAAGGGATGGAGTGTCATATGTAAGAAACAACAAAAGCCCACAGATAATAAGAGATAGGAGGCATAATTTGAATCCAAGTCTTCTGATCATTTCTATTGTGAAAAGGACATAAAGCATTTTACAAACGAAGAACCTGAGGCACAGAAAGATCAAGCAACAGTCCATCCACGTTGACAACAGGACCTAGAATGGCATAGTAGAAGGGACACTGAACTCCGAGTCACTTCCTCATAGGCAGGTCATTTCTTCTTTGGGGACCTCAGTTTCCAAAAAATGGAATAACAGACTGTGGGAACAATCCAACTCATATTCAAGAAAGAGCTCCCTCCTCAACAACACACTATTCAAGTGATCTTCCATCCAGACTTTTCTGAATGGCTTCCAATGAAAAGGAACTTCCTTGCACCATTGGGTGCTCATTCCAACTGAATAATTCTATTAGGAAGTTCTTCCATAAGTAAATTTAAGTTGAGCTCATCTATCTATGTTCTTTGTTTTCTCCTCTAGAAGAAATTCTTCCACATGCAGCAATTATATCCCCTCTGAATGTTTTCTTCAACAAAGAGTATCCTTAGTTCTTTCCAGTGATGTTCATATGGACTCTTCAACCTCCTAGTTACCCTTGATCTCTAGGCTAAGAAGGTCTTGCCTATAATGTGGTGATCAGAACATAGTTCTCCAGACAAGGGATGATTATCACCATATTCTTGGAAATTACTATCACCCACAACCATTCTGATGGGTTTTTTTTTTGGCTGCCATATTACAATTCTGATGAACTGAGGCTGTTCTTGCTGTTGTTATTGTTGAGTCATTTCAATCATATCCAACTTTTCATGATCCCATTTCTGGTTTTCTTGGAAAAGACATTGGAATGGTTTGCCACTTCCTTCTCCAGCTCATTTTATAAATTAGAAAACTAAAAAAAAAAAAACCCTAAATTAAATGACTTCTCCAAGGTCATACAGCTAGTAAGTATCTGAGTCTTTCTGACTTCAGGCTAGGTACTCTATCTACTGTACCACTTAGCTACTCCAGCATTGGACTTGCAATCCACTAACCCCCTAGGATCTTTTTCTGGCAAACTATTGTCTTACCATGCTTCCCCTATGTTGTGCTTGTGAGGGTGATTTTTTTTAACCCAAATCTAAAATTTAACATTTATTCCTATTAAATCCCAATGAAATAAGATGATTGGACTAGACACTCCCTAAGATCTGTTTCAGCTTTCAATCTTATGATTCTCTGACTTTGCATGAGAAGTATATATGCTGACTCCTCTTCTCACACATCATGGGATGGCTCCAGTAGTGCCATTTCAGCCTTGGTTATATTTCATTTTCTGTGGGAGACCACAAATTCTTCCCCTTCCAAGAAATCTTCATTGCAAATATTGTCCCTCCTCAGTTCAACTAGAGTAGCAGGAAATCCCCACAAAAGACTGAAATGAGAGTTCTGAATCATGGTCCAAGGATTATGGTACAGAAACGTAATCAAGAGATGGCTAGAGCAAAAGTCAACCATTTCACCTGCTATCCTATTTATAGCAGTCTATAAGCAGACTAGTAATTCTATCATCTTCTTCATCAGGCCCTCCTACAATAAACTTATCACTAGATATTTCACCAGGAAATTAATCACCTTGGAGACTGCCTCAGCAATACACTCAGTTGATTCTGTGGCTGTTCAGTTCTTTTTCTGCCTTGTCTAACTCTTTCTGAGCCCATTCTTGGTAGAGATACTAGATTGGTTTGCCATTTCCTTCTCCTAGTCATTGTACAGATGAGGAAACTGAGGCAAACAGGGTTAAGTGATTTGCTCAGGGTCACTCAGCTAGTAAGTGGCTGAGGCCAGATTTGAACTCAGTTCTTACTGACTCCAGGCACAATGCTCTATCTCTGGCACCATCTGCATCCCATCAATTGCTTCTACCTCCTTTGATTAGAGAACTAGAGGGAGAAGCAAGAAAACTCCTCTCATAGTCTCCCCTTTATAGACAGCTCAAATAACCAGTCAGCTAGCTCATTTGCTACAAGATGCTCTGCTTAGTTTCAACTCTATCTCTTCATCTTCATCATGTTCTCCGTCCCCCACCAAGTACCTTCTGGTACTCCTCCTTGTATTCCCCCTTTTCTACTTCCTTCTGTATCATCCTCCCCCCTTATTAAGCTCCTTGAAAGTCAGGAACTAGCTTCTTTCTTTATTTGTATCCCCAGCACTCAGCACAGTGCCTGGCAAATAGTGAGCTCTTTATAAAAGTTTATTAAGAAGCAGTGAGGTGATGCAATAGATAGAGCACCAGCCCTGAATTCAGGAGGCCCTGAGTTCAAATCTGATCTCAGACACTTAACACTTCCTAGCTGTGCGACCCTGGATAAATCACTTAACCTCAATTGCCTCAGCAAATAAATAAATAAATGTTTATTGGATCATATGTAGCTATTTAAAGAACCCAAGGTATCTGTCATCCTTTAGAACCACAGAACCAATATAACTTAGCACCCGATTAGAAAGAATAGTCAATATAGAAAATTGCCAATAGCTTGCTTTCTCCCCCCCCCCCAGCTAAGGTTATGGTTGACCCATTTTTAGTTTGGGGGACTTCCCTGCAGTTGCAAAAATTCCCAAATAAAGCTCTCTTTATCTCTAAGAGTTCGTATCACCTCCAATTCCCAATCTAGATCACTTGCTACTATGTTTATGTACACAGTAAAGTCAGCCTGTTAACAAGAATTTAAGCACCTACTATGTGTCTAGTATTATGCTAAGCATTGGATGGAGGAGGGATACAAATAGAAGTAAAAAAGAAAGCAGTTCCTGTCCTCAAGGAGTTTACATTCTAATGGGGGAAGTTGAAAAAGTTGGGGGAGAAAAGGAGGAGAGGAGAGAAGGTGCCTGAGTGGGAACATGGTGGTAAAATCTAGAGAGTCTGAAGAAGGGCTAGGAAAGGAGCAAAGGTGTGACTGGCCTTTGCCCTTCCTCAAAATGGCAGTTCTAGAAGGAACTCACCAATGGGAGATGCTCCAGAGTGAGAAGACCTCAGGGCTTGAGGAAGCTTGTGTTTAATGTAGCCAAGGCATGCTAAAACCCAGAAGAGTTAAAAAAGGAATGAAGAATATGATTGTTCTATGGCCTTCCTCAAAATGGAACTCTAGAAGGAACTCACCAAGGGAAGATGTTCCAGAGTGAGAAGACCCCAGGGTTTGAGGAAGTTTGTGTTTAATGCAGCCAAGGCATGCTAAAACCCAAAAGAAGAGTTAAAAAAGGAATGAAGAATATGATTGTTCCATGCCCTTCCTCATAAAGGAGCTCACAAAGGGAAGATGTTCCAGAGTGAGAAGACCCCAGGGCTTGAGGAAGCTTGTGTTTAATACAGCCAAAGCATGCTAAAACCCAAAAGAAGAGTTAAAAAAGGAATGAAGAATATGATTGTTCCATGGCCTTCCTCATAAAGGAACTCACCAAGGGAAGATGTTCCAGAGTGAGAAGGCCTTGGGGACTGAAAGATCTTGTTTGCTTACATGTATAAGGCAATCAAGGCATAATCCTGAAAATTAGAGGCAGGAGCAGAAATCCCCCATCCTCTGAGAGACAGCTCTAATTCCAAGGAGGAATAAGATCCCATTCTGAAATAAACAAGAGAAGCACTAACCAATACTAAGGACTCAGGGAGTCAACCAAACCTCAGAGACAAAAATAACAAAGAACCCACTTATAGCAAATCATAGCAGAAGCTGGCAATGATTTCAACAGGACATTAGAAGTAAAATCATGCAGGCAACATGCAACCCTGTCATTTGAAAGAGCTCCTTTCTCATTATGACCTAAATATATCTCCAAGCAGAGAAGGAGATTTAGCAGCACGGTGCAGTGGAAAGAGTGCTGGGTTCAGAATCCCAAGTCTCAGCTATACATAGCCTAGGAGTGTGATCCTGGACAAGTTGGCTCCTCTGGCACAAATGAGGAGTCTGGAATGGATAGACTTTCAGGTCCCTTCTAGGAATCAGTCTAGACTCCTATGCCATTGTATGCTGCAAAGAGAGGAGCTATTTTTTTTCTTTTTTTAAAAAAGCTTTTTATTTGCAAAACATATGTATGGGTAATTCTTCAACACTGACCCTTACAAAGCTTTCTGTTACAAATTTTCCCTCCCTAGTCCCCAGACCTCCCCTAGATGGCAGGAAATCTACTACATGTTAATTATGTTAAAATACTTGACAAATCGAATATATGTATACATATTTCCACCCTTATCATTGCTGTGCAAGAAAAATCGTGTCTACAAGAAAAAAAATCTGAGAAAGGAAACAAAATGCAAGCAAACATCAATAGAGAGCATGAAAATGTTATGTTGTGGTCCACATTTCATATCCCTCTCTGGGTATATATGGCTTTCTTCAATGAACAATTAGAACTGGTTTGAAACATCTCATTGTTGAGGAGAACCATGTCCATCAGAACTGATCATCATATAGTCTTGTTGTTGCCGTGTATAATGATCTCCTGGTTCTGCTCATTTCACTCAGCATCAGGAGAGGAGCTATTTTCTATGTAGAAATAGGGGTGGTGGCTGCTATTGTGCAGTCATGTTGACCTCTTCATTGTCTCATTTGACATTTTCTTGGCAAAGCTACAATGACTTATCATTTCCTTCTCTAGTTCATTTTACAGTTGAGGAAACTGAGGCAAATTGGGTTAAATAGCTTGTCCAGGGTCATTTAGCTAAACGAGATGTGCACTTAGGTCTCCCTAACTCCAAGCCTAGTGTAATATCCACCACCCCATCCAGTTGTCCCTAGTAACATGTGAGAGAAGCCTATAAAATCAGGGTAGACTGAAAAAATCCCATTCCAATCTCATAGACAGGGTTCAAAAGTAGAATCTTGGAACTTAGAGTGGAACACACACTATAACTGAATGTTATGTTATATAATGTTTCCAATCCAAAATAGTCCTGTTTGATGCTTTGAAATAGTTTGCTTTTTTTTTCTAGAGTAGATGAAAGAGATCAGAAAGAGGAAGCAAAAACAGTTTCCTTTTTGGCTTTCCTCAAACAAAATTACTGAGAATTATACAATATTATAGATAAAACTAAACTTTAAGATCATCTAGTTGAGAAGTATCCTATTATGCATGACCCAGAACATTCCTGAGGACTGCTCAAACCTGATTTAAAAATGTAATTAAGAAATACTTAACAAAATAAATAAAATACAATAAAACAGATAATGTTGATGTGATTTTTGTAAGTCAATATGCAGCCTTCAGGGATCCTTTGTAAATTTTAACAGTATTCAAGTGTGCTACCACTGGTCTAATAGTGTCCCCGCTTTCATTTTTATAGAGAAAAAACCTGAGACCCAGAGAAGAGCCTCATGTGCCCAAAGTCACACAGTAAATTAGCAGTGGTGCCAGGACTAGAATCCATATTTCTTGACTCCCGGATCAGGCTTTTCTTTTTTTTTTCTTTTTCTGCCTAAATCTAGAAAGAGCATTTTGCTTCAAACTGGAGGACTTAAACAATGGGAAGATACCTACCACAGGACCACATTCTCTCCTGAAGTTTTTCTATGATCACTAAATGTTAGCTTATCATTTCTGAAACTAAGTCAACTAGAATAAGATCAAAGGTCATACTATGGACCTGAGTTTCTCCTGTGCCTTAGTTTTCTCACCTGTAAAATGAAAATGTTGGTGTTGATGATCAAAAATGTCTCTTCCAGCTCCAAACTCTATGATCTGGCATATTGTATTATTACTTATTTTATTTATGTAGTTTTATTTTATTTTCAATTATTTTTTTCAAGTAACAAGCATTTGTTTGGCATCTCTCTCTTTAAGATCATCTTGGTCTCTGTGCCAACAGATTGGGGTCACTGTGGGCAAGGGTTCCAAATAAACTCACCAACCTTTCATCCCTGATGATTACAGACTGCAGGGCCCAGAATCCCCAGATGACAAAGCAGCCAATGGAGTCAGGTGATACCCATGTTTACACAGGCCTGCCATTCCTGGGGTGCCCCATTTCCCTCCCAGGCCCACCCTCTGCATCCTTCCCAGGAACACAGAGGAAGACTCAGTAAACAAAACCAATGACTACCCAGCTTGTGGTGGTGACCCATTTCTAAAGGACTTATTCTAAAACCATAAAAAAGGGAAACATGTTTTGTTGTTGCTGCTACTGTTATATTTTTTTAAGTGACAATGTCTTACCAGCTTCCTCTGGGTAGGATAACTGTCTGGCCTGCATATCCAGGTGGCTGGGGAGGAGAATTCAAAAGATCAGCCTTGCAATTATTTAAAGACTACCAGCCCAGCATCCAAGGCTGTCGAGGATGCTAAGGAATATCCTTTTTCACAAAAGCAGGAGGTTAAGCCTTTGTGGGAGTATACTCAAGAGAATCACAGAATGTTAGAGCTAGGAGGGACTATTCGGCCTCTTCATTAGAAAATCTAACTATAACATTCAATTAATCAAGCACCTAATGTGTGCTGGGCTGAGCTAGGCAAGGAGATAAAAAACAAGAATTAAAACAATGGTCCCTGCCCCCAAGAAGTATACATTCTTTGAGAAGAATGAACTCTGATATCTATCAGTATATTCAAAATGTATAGAAAGTAAATATTAGGGTGGAGGGAAGTACTAACAGGGAGAGGAAAAGATCAAGAATGGCATCAACAGGAAGCAGAGCTTGAGCTGAGCTTGAAGGAAACTACAGATTTTGAGAGGTAATGACAAGAAAGAAAAATAGCATAGAGTCCAAGCCACGGCTCAGAGATGGAAGATGGAAGGTGAAATGTTGCTTATGAAAAACAAACCCCAAAAAAGCCATTTTTATTGGACCATAGACAGGTATTAAGGGAAGAAAAATGAGTGGAGACCCATGGCCTGGAATTGGGATTCAGGATTACTGATCCCAGCTCTACCACCAGCTAGTGTCCTAGAAGACCTAAAGCTATAAGCTCCATATTCTAAAATGCTCTACAGTTTACAAAATACTACCCTCACAAGAACACTATGAAGGAGACAATGCAACTTTTGTTAGCTCTACTAGATAGTGAGGTCCTTAATAGCTTGCCTAGGGTTCTACGCTTAGTAAAAACCAGAGCTGGGATTCAATCCCAGGCCTCCTTATAGATTTAGAAATGTAAGATACCTCAGAGGTCATTGATTCAAAGTTAGAAGAGGACTTCAAAGCCATCTAATCTAACACCTTCATCTTACAGATGAGGAAACTGGGTCCAGAGAGCACTTGTCCAAAGTCACACAGAGTGCATCAGGAGTAGAATTCAAGAGAAAGTCCTCTGACCCCAGAGTCAGGATTTCTTCAACTGTGCCATAAGACTCCTATCTGACTCCAAGCCTGCCTCTCTTTCCACTATACCTATGATTCTACCACCCAGAACCAACTAGGATGAAGCTCCTTTTGGAAAAATCCCAGAGAGCTTTGGGGAAATGTTCTCTATGCAAAGAATTAGAACAGCAAACAAAACAGGGCTGCTGTGCCCTTGGGCTAACAAAGTCCTCACATACTAATTCCCATACTCACATCCTCTCCCTTGCCTGACAATGCAGAGAAAGCATGGAAGCACCAGACGGTCCCAATTGTGAAGGACCAGGATCAGTATCAGCATTCCTTAGTGTTTTTACCCAAGCATAAGGGAAGGCAGGCAACAAACAGGATAAATAAATAGAAAAGAGAGAAAGCTGAAAGCCTCCCAGCCAACGAAGTCCCTCATTTCCCAAGGAAGATTTGCTCAAGATCACACAGCCAGGGAGCAACAAAGCTGGGATTGTAAACCAGAATTTTTCCCACTTCATCATGCTGCCTTCCTGTGAGGACTTCTCATCCAGACTGTCTTCAATGTTTGACTTAAACTGAATTCACTTGAATAAGGGGAAATCCCCTGGGGCACCCTAAGAGCCTTGCACCCTTTAGAGACAACCCTGCATTGTCTTCTTCCTCCTATTAGCGCCAGAATTTTAGATTATATCCAAAAGCCCCCAAATTTAGAAGTTTGATAAATGCCAAGGCCCCAGTTGTCATGTCTACATGGAGATGGGAAGGAGAAAGGGAGGAAAGGAAAGAGGAAGGAAAGGAGGAAGGGGAAAAGGGAAGAAGGGAGGGAAGGAAGAAGAAGTGAAGGGAAGAAGAAATGACATCTTACCTAGGAAGCACAAGTGTCCTGTCTCTATGCTGGGTGAAGATGTACTCACTATTCAGAAACCAATCCAGAGAGCCACTGCTATTGTTGTGTTTGGCCATCATTCTCAAAGAGAACCATGACATCAGGGAGGTGATACCATGACATGCAAGTGAATTGGATTTAAGTGAGGGAGGGCTGGGCAAGGTCACCTGCCTCACATTCCCCTCCAGAGCCATCTGAGTCCAGTGGCCAGACATAGCTCAGGACTGGAGATGAAGATTTTTTTTTGGCTAGGTATAAGAGGAGACTCTTTGCCTCAATTGCTACATAGCTTTAATCACTGAATGGGTGCACCCTCAGTCAAACTGAGACCTGTTGAAGACCTGAGCTGGACAAAGACCAAGGTCTCCCACTTCATACAGGGCCATCTCCAATGGTCCTGATCTACATCTGGCTACTGGACCCAGATGGCTCTGGAAGGGAAAGTGAGGCAGGTGACCTTGCACAGCCCTTTCCCACTTAAATCCAACTCACTTCCATGTCATGGTATCACCTCCCTGATGTCATGGTCCTCTTGGAGAAGGAAGGATATATAACAACAAAAACCATTAGCCTAGCTTAACTTTGAATGGCCTCTCACCAAGAAGGCAATAGCTTGATGTATTTGTTTTCCATGGAAACCCTCAAAGAACAACTCTACCCACCTGGTTCCCTGTCACTCTCTTTTGGAGGCCTCAGGTTGAGTTTCCTAAAAGGAAGGCAATAAAATCCACTAAAAACCAAAATCTAGCAGAAAGCCTAAATGTGCAAAGGATCCCTCATGGGTTATGACACCTGAAATCTTATAGTGAAGCTTGAGCTACATAACCCACGACTAATGCTCCAGTGAGAGCAACAAAAGGAAATCCCATATCTAAGCCCTAGAGAGTAATACCTCCACTTTTCATCTTCTGAAAGTGTTTATTTAAATATTTATATTATGACTAGAGGCCAAGAAAGGAAAGAACAATTAGCAAATTCATTGGTTAAAGTCCAAATTTTACTTCTTTAGTGATGGTTGTTTGCTTAATAATATAATAACAACAGCTAACATTTATATAGCGCTTTAAAGGTTTGCAAAGTGCTTTACATAAACCTCATTTGAGCCTCTCAACAACAGCTGGAATCTAGGGGTTCTTATTTCCCCCATTTTAAAGATGAGGAAACTGAGGCTGAGAGAAGACTCAGGGTTTGAAGCAGGATTTGCACTCATATCTTCCTGACTCTAAGTCTCTCACTCTATCCTTGGCACTGCCAAGCTACCTTATTAAGATAATAGAGAACTTTACTTGGTGATAGAGTAATCATAACTCTGCCAGCTCTAAACTCCTGCAGTATCATTCATGTAAATATCATTAAGTAAGAATATTGATTGAATCTGGGTCTCTCCTGCCAAATGCAAATTTTATCAAATTCAAACATATTACAGGACAAATAGGACTCCAAAAAAGGCATAAAATTAATAAGACTTTGTACTGTGCCTTGGTCAGGCCACATGGAGTATTATGTTCTATTCTGGAGAAAACATTTCAGGAAGAACACCGATAAATCCTGGCCGTTCTAGAGAGTATCTAGAGGAGGAAAATCAACAGGATGAAGGAATTTGTATTTAGGCCACCCTGAAGGATCTGAAGATGTTTAGTCTGTAGAAAAGAAAACTTGGGAGGAAATTGGGGAGAGGTCATATCGGTTTTCAAGTACTGGAAGGACTGCCACAAAATGTGATTAGATTTGTTCTGCTTAGCCCCAGAGGGCCATGAGGCCCAGAGGCCATGAATGGATAGAAGCTTGCAGGATTTCAATTTCATGGGAGGAAAAGTTTTTTTGGCATCAGAACTATCCACAAGTGCAATGGGCTGTCCAAGAAAGTTGTGGGTTCTACCAAAGGAGCAGTGGGTAGGGGATGGTCTTCAAGCAGAAACTAAATGACCACTTGTTAGAAATGTAGAGAAGACTGCTACTCAGTTATGGGCTGAACTAGATAGCTTTTGAGGCTCCTTCTAATCCTGTCACTTTTTTGCGACTCCAAACAATAAATCAGAAGTGTGATAATAGTGCTGAAGTTAGTATCTTCCCCCTAAGATGATCTCCAGATGATCTTGTCTGTATATTGTTTTGGGTGTAATACTGGGCTTGTAATCAAGAGCACCTGAATTCAAATCTGATCTAAGATACTTATTAGCTGTGTGATCCTGGACAAGTCACTTAACCTTATTTACCTCAATTTCACCATTTGTAAAATGAGCTAGAGAATAAAATGGCCAATTAATCCAGTATCTCTGCCCCAAAAAACCCAAATGGGGTCACAAAGAATCAGACACAATACGATTTGAACAACAACATATCTTGTTTTCACACACTTGTATAGATGTTCTCTTGTATAGATGTTGTATAGATACCTCCCCATTAGACCATGAGTCCCTTTAAGAACAAGAAGTCTTTTGCCTTGCCACTTGGCACAGTCCCTGGCACATAGTAAGCACTAATTGACACTATACAGGGTGTCCAAAAAGTCTTTTTTTTTCTTTTTCCTAAGGCAATTGGGGTTAAGTGACTTGCGCAGGGTCACAGAACTATGAAGTATTAAGTGTCTGAGTCCAGATTTGAACTCAGTTCCTCCTGACTTCAGGGCTGGTGCTCTATCCATTGAGCCACTAGCTGCCCCCCAAAAAGTTTTTATGTAGTTTTAAGCTTTAACAAAGCTTTAAAGATTAAATCTGCACTAAGACTTTTGGAATACCCTGTAAATCTAATTTGTACCTAATGATTTTCATATTGCCCTCCCCAACCCCCATTATATTGTGTATTTCTTGATGGCAGAAGCTGTTTTTACCCTTCTTTGTATGGTAGTATCTACTTCAGGTCAGTTATGTCCAATTCTTCATGACTCTATTTAGAATTTTCTTGACAAAGATACTAGATGGTTTACCATTTTCTTCTCCAGCTCATTGTACAGATGAGGAAATTGAGGCAAACAAGGTCAAGTGACTTGCCCAGAATCACACAGCTAGTAAGCATCTGAGGCATGAGACTTCCTAAATTCCAAGCCAGATACTCTTATACACTGGGCAACCTTGTTGCCCTATAGTGCCTAGCAGCAGACCTTTACTAAATAAATGCTTATTTCCTTGAGTTGCTTTGTCATTGTTGCTCTATAGTTTACTGGTTAGCAGTTCAGTAATTACCATTAAAGTAGTCCATATTGTCAACCTCAACAAATAAGGAATAGTCATCAGATCTTTGTGATTTATTAAATAGTCTTGTGGAGGTTTTTCTTTCAGCCCACTGACTGAAATAGTAAGTGATACCAAGTGCTTAAATATTATAGTTTATAAATAAAGACTTTTGTATAGTGGATTTCCTCTCATTAATGCAATCAAAAAATTTCTTCTGAAAGGGCTCCACACGTGCAAGAATGTTTGCGGCAGCCCCTTTTGTAGTGGCTAGAAACTGGAAACTGAATAGATGCCCATCAATTGGAGAGTGGCTGAATAAATTATGGCATATGAATATTATGGAATATTATTGTTCTGTAAGAAATGACCAGCAGGACGATTTCAGAGAGGCCTGGAGAGACTTACATGAACTGATGCTGAGTGAAATGAGCGGAACCAGGAGATCATTATACACGCCAACAACAATACTATGACGATCAATTCTGATGGACATGGCTCTCTTCAACAATGAAATGTTTCAAACCACTTCCAATTGGTCAGTGAAGAAAGCCATATACATCCAGAGAGAGGGATGTGAAATGTGGACCACAACATAACATTCTCATACTCTTGATTGATGTTTGCTTACATTGCTTTTCCTTTATCTGATATGTCTTTTGTGTAGATACGATTTTTCTTGAACAACAATGATAAGTTTGGAAATATGCATACATATATTCAATTTGTGAAGTATTTTAACATAATTAACATGTAGTGGATATCCTGCCATCTAGGGGAGGGGTGGGGAGTTGGGGGGAAAAATTTGTAACAGAAAGCTATGTAAGGGTTAATGTTGAAGAATTACCCATACATGTTTTACAAATAAAATAAAATTAAAAAAAAATTCTTCCCTTCATGTAA
The DNA here is from genome assembly GCA_023553655.1 of Myrmecobius fasciatus. NCBI lineage: Eukaryota > Metazoa > Chordata > Mammalia > Dasyuromorphia > Myrmecobiidae > Myrmecobius > Myrmecobius fasciatus. The sequence continues at coordinate 32,534 of JAJPUD010014847.1, forward strand.
TACCTTTCTGCCTCACCTTTACATCTCAAAATCATTAGTTTTCTTCAAAGATCAGTTTAAGTTTCACCTTTTTCATAAAGTTTTTTGTGACATCCCTAATTGCTAGTGCCACTTCCCCACCCAATTCTCTCTGTGAGCCTGTCTGTTTCTTCCCATATATATGTGTCTATATATATATATTTGTGTAAAATTACTCCAAATAAATGTTTTTAGTATCTACACCAACATATGTATATAATGTCTTCCTTTATTGAATGTTAAGATATGTGAGGGCAAAGAGTGTTTCATTTTTGTCTTTGTAGTTCTAGGACCCAGCAGATGCTTAAGAAATGTTTATTTATTGATTGAATCAATTAAGTATCCCATTCTATTTCTAACCCAAAAGCATTTCTTCAATTTAGCACTGCTTTCTAGTGAGCTCCAAAGCTGTGTCTTTTGATGCCATAAAGCAGCATTAAATTCTTTTTGTTTTTCCCTCTTGTTGCTCTGACTACTCTATTTTGTAGTGCTTGTTGCCTAGCAAAACTGTTAATTACTTTTTTACACAGTTTGCTAAGAAAACTAAATGAGTATGAGAACTTTGGTAAAGCAGAGTTCAGCCTGGAACCCAAGAGAGTGCATGAGCTTCCTCAGTAGAGTCTGAATCTGGAAACAGGAAAGAGAGGTGGAGAAGAGAGATAGGCTGGTCCTTCTATAGCAACTACCCCATCTCACCAAACCTTTCCATCTTGGTAGGAGCACCAAGAGATTGAATTCAACTAGCATAGCTTTTGAGAATCTAAAGTCATATTCACCCTCAGGACAAAGCATCAGAAGGATTTCAGTGGAGTTGTGTAAATAATAATCATTCAGTAATAAGCTGCCTAAATGATAATATAAAAATTCCCCCTCCCACTTTCAGAGCAAATAAAATGAAGAAACTTGTTTTATTTCTATCACACACAGGAATGAAGATATTACTCCAAACTCCTCCTCACTTGGAGCTTTCTAGTGGACAAAATACCACTCATTTCAGAATTGGTCTTCTTGGTTGCAAGATCAAAGAATTTAATCTAGAAGATAAATCCTGAATTTCCCATTGCCCTTAATACTCACTATATATGTATGCATATATATGAGCTTATATGAGTATATGTATGTAAGCATGGATGTGTACATACATATGTTCCCTAATTTATAAGGGAGATTGGGATACACATAATATGTCTTTTTTAAAAGTATTCTCAAAATGCCATATGAAATTTGAATTTTTTAATGCTATAATTAAAATGGGAGAAAGATTTCTTTTGGATTTTGACAATTTTTCTTCCATCCCTAGTACCTATTAAGAGTACAGGAGAAGAGGATTTTGAGATAATGGTAAAGTGACTGACTCAAAATCATGAAGATAGTAAGAGGGGTTGAATTCGAAACCACAGCCTTTAAACTAGAGCCATTGCTCTTTCTAGTACTTCAAACTATACACCAGTCATATCATGAGGCTTTGGAAGAACAGCATCACATGGTAGAAAAGGAAATAGAATAACAATTACGAGGTCTGGATTCCAGCCCTGGCTCTGTCATAATGTTAAGTAAGTATGTGAGAGCCTCTCTGGGCCTCAGTTTCTCCATCAGTAAAATGAAAGAATTAGATTAATCTCAAAAATCCTTTCCATCACTAAACTTCTTTGTTCTATGATCACAGTTCTCCCTTCACAAAGAAAATCTATGATGTTGCCCAAGTAACTGAATTTAAAACAAGGATTTTTTAAAAAATTCTATCTGTTCACAAATTTTCATTGCAGCCTTTTTCCTCTTCTCAAAATAAATTTCTGTCATCCAAGAGTCTAGTAAAATAAATGCACCAGACATCTAATCTTAAGAAAAACAACAACAAACCTGAAAGATCATCTAGTCTGACCTCCTCATTTTATGAATGAAGACATGGTTTTAGAAGAGTGACAAGACCAAGGTTACACAACTAGTGATTGGCAGAGCCAAGACACAACTCCAAACATAGTGTTCTTCCTGTTATATTACATTGCCTTCTACCTTTCCCAGAGGCACAATTCAATTGAGTTTGGCCAATATTCATTAAGCAAAGAGTGGTGCAGTGGTTAGAGCACTGGGGCTGGAGCCAGAAAGACCAGTGTTCATATTAGGCTGTATGATTCTGGGCAAGTCACTTAACTTGTTTGCCTTAATCCACTAAAAAAAGGAAATGGCAAACCATTCTATATCTTTACCAAGAAAACTCCATGGATAGCATGGTCCATAGGGTCAGGAAGAGTCAAATATGACTGAACAATAGTGCATATAGCATTTTTCGAGGCACTGGGAAAGCTGGAACTAGAATCTTCATCTTCTGGCTTTCAATCTCTCTTCTTCTCTTGTCCAAAGCTCTTGTTCATTAGTAACTCACAACTGCAATTACATTTCTGTACATAAGAACTCAAATATCAGTACATAAGAACTTATCTGTACATAAGAACAGAGCTGTAGCTGGAAAAAGGTCAGGTTAGAAGGTCATTCAGTCAATCCCCTTACTTTGCAAATGAGGAACCTGAGGTCCAGGGAGATGTAAGTGGCTCTTCAGTAAGAGTCAAAACTTGAACCCAGACTTTAGTTAGAAGGCTCATTTCATTCTGCAGTGCTTCCTAGGCTCCCTCTACTCCTCAGAGCTTGACTGACTAGAGAACTGGTACCAGTACCACCACCTATTAAAGTCTTGGGCCTACTCTGGAAACCAAGAAGAGCAATAAGTTTCAGGAAAAAAAAATGACTTCTTCACCCCAGCAAAAGACAAACAAAACAAAACAAAAATCTTCATTTAATTAGATTTTTTTTAATAAGTCAGGCACAAAGCCTGAAAAGAGAAGAAACAAAGAGACCATCCCCTGTCCTTCCTTCTTCCACTTCTGAAACAAGCCAAGTGACTGTTCCTTCTCACCAGTGAGTAAGACAGTGAAGTGAACAGTGAAGAGTTTAACTCCCCCATCCAAATATGGCAGCTGCTTGGCCAAAAGACCTTGACAACAAACTTGGACTGGAGGGGGATAGGGTTACTCCCTCTCTCCAAGAGCTGTTGAAAGGAAAAGATTAAAGAAATGTAATCTATTCTAATTTTAAGGAAAACTAGAAAGGCTCAGTTTGCTGACCCCAAGATCTTTTATTCTCCCTTGGATCATAAGGATTTGGAGCAGGAAAAAATACCGACTTAGAAATCACCCAAAGAGCCCAGCTCTTTCATTCTACTTATTCAAAAAAGGGAAGTGATTAGTAAGGCCATTCACCTAAAATGAAGAGCAGAGAAACAGAATTCAAAACCAGGGCCTCTAACTTCAAAACGTGGGCACTTTCCACTATGTATCCTGCCCCAGAAGCAGCTCAAAGCACCTGTCACTTCCATCCAATTAGAAGATTGTCAGGGGAAAGAATCCAGACTACCATCAAAGGAAGTGTAGTTTTCGGGACCTTGGAGGAGGACCTCCCATGGGCACAACTTAGACCCAATTGCATCTTCATAGGTCAAATACTTCAAATTTCTCATTGTACGGATGGGGAAACTGAGGCACAAAAGGAGGCGTGAAGTGCCCAGGGTCTCCCAATCAGCGGCGCTACAAGTGAATAATATAGTGCTCCCCTCCCTTGTATTTGGGGATGGGGAGAGAAAGAATAGGAGAGGAGATGTGTCTACAAAGATGGAGCTGGGATGCTAAACTTTCAGATAGAAAGAGACCTCGGTGCGGGCTGCGTGGGAGGACCTGGGACGCTTCGCTGAGGCTGAGAGCAGGAGATCCACCGGAAAGGACCCGAGCCCAGCTCTACACGCGCACGGGCACACGGACAGACACACACTGAGACAGCCTGACACAGACACACACAGCACCAAGACAAGAGGAAGGGGAAGAGCAAGCCGGGGCTGCCAGGGCAGTCAAGGGGAAGGATCAAAGACCGCTTTACCGTGCACCCCCTGGCTAGCAGGGGAAACCTTTGGGGCGCCGAGCTACCCCTGCGGGACAGCCCCCGCGGACTGGAGTCCGGTCCACGCGGCAGCCGTCGCCTCCCCGGCAGGTCCAGCCCATCAGTCCCCGGGAGGGCTCGCGGGGCAGCTTCGGGGAGACAGAGGAGGGAGGACCGCACCAGCCGCTGGGCCACCGCCCTCCCCGCTTCCACCCCCCACCCCCCTGATTGATGGAGCCCCTAGCTCCAATCCAGCCACGACTGGCCTCTGGCTTCTGCATCCCCATTGGCTAGGCGGCCCCTCGCCTCCCCGCCCCTTTTCTTTTCACTCCCTCCTCCCCAGGGGGGAACGGGGGCGGGGCTTCTCCCCTCCCTCGAAGACAATGCTGAGGACTGGAGTGGCTGATCTGGCGGGCGCTCTCGAACATCCACCCCTTGGATTGTCATCAGAGGCATCTTTTCTTTGCTTTCCTTTTTTATCCCGGGACGCGGGAAAAGCTAATGGTTTGAGAAGATGAGCTGAGCTGGGCTGGGCTGAACGCCACTCGGATGCAGCTGCCTAGGTGCCGGGCTACTCTAGAACCCCCTTCTTGTGGGGATGGGGGTGGGGGAGAACTGAGGGTCTGGACAGGAGGGGAGACTTCAGAATGTTAAAGCTGAAAGGGACCTTAATTTTAATTGAGCAATAAACATTAATTTAGTTCCTGCTGAGTGCCAGGTACTGCGTTTGGCGCTGGTGATACAAGGACAGAAATGAATAAAAGAGCATACAGAGTGGGAGGGGGTGGGGGTACCCCTACCAACGGCAATCACCTACAAATACATACATACATATATATATATATATTCACACATATGTATAAGTGTATGTGTGTATGTAGGAAAACAAGATCATAGAATCACAGAATTCAAGCTGGAACAGACCTCAAAAGTCATCCAGTTCCGCCTCCTCAAGATGAGGAAGCTGGGGCCCAGGGAAGTGACATGCTTGCCCCAGAGTCACAAAGCTTATGTCAGAGACAGGACATGAATCCAGAGTCAATGAATGCTCTTTTTTACTGTGTTAAATTCACAGGCTAACCCCCCCCCCATAAACAGTCATAGGATTTAGAGTTGTAAGTAAGAGATCTTAGAGGTCACCAAATCTAACCCACACCATAGAGTCATTCTTCTCTCTCTCATTCAGTCTGTTGCTAATTTTTACCTGAACAATACCTCTTAGAATTCTTCCCTCTTCTGTCCCTTCCTACTCATTGCCCTAATTCAGACCTTCAACCCTCTCTAATTATGAATCATTAGCATTTATTGTGTTTGATGGTTATCAAGCACTACGCTAAGTACTGAAGTTTTTTTGGTTTGTTTGCTTTTTTAGGCAAAAGCAGTCCCAGATTCTCAAAGAGCTTACATTCATTTTTTTTTATTAAAGTTTTTTATTTGTATAACATATGTATGGGTAGTTCCCCAGCATTGATCTTTACAAAGCTTTCCATTACAAATTTTACCCCCAGTCCCCTCCCCTCCCCTAGATGGCAGGAAGTCCACTACATGTTAATAATAATACTTGACAAGTTGTGCAAGAAAAATCCTATCTACAAGAAAAAAAAAAGAAAATCAGAGAAAGAAAACACAATGCAAGCAAATATCAATAGAGAGCATGAAAATGTTACGTTGTGGTCCAGATTTCATATCCCTCTGGGTGTATATGGTCTTCTTCAGTGAACAATTGGAACTGGTTTGAGACAGTTCTTTGTTGCAGAGAGCCATGTCCATCGGAATTGATCATCATGTAATACTGTTGTTACTGTGTATAATGATCTCCTGGTTCTGCTCATTTCATTCAGCATCAGTTCATGCAAATCTCAAGGAGCTTACATTCTAATGAGGGAGAGACAACATATAAATAAATACATATTCCCAATACATAGAGATGAAGTAGAAATTAGAGCAGAGGATCATAGGATCATGAATCTAGACCATCATCAAGTCCAACCCCCTCACTATCTAAAACTGAGGTTAAGTTACCTGTCGGTATTACTCCAAGTATAGAGCTTTTCCCACCATATGACAATGCCTTCAAAAATAGTTAGCATTTGGGGAAACTAGGTGGGACAGTGGATAAAGCACCAGCCCTGAAATCAGGAGGACATGAGTTCAAATATGACCTCAGACACTTAATACATCCTAGCTGTGTGACCCTGGGCAAGTCACTTAACCCCAATTGTCTCCACAAAAAAAATAAATTAAATAATAGTTAGCATTTATATAGTGCTTTAAGGTTAACAGGGAAGCTAAATGGTGCAGTAGATAAAGTGCCTGGCTTGGAGTCAGGAACACCTGACCTTGGCTACTTACATATTCTGGATTTCCTTGGGGCAAGTCACTTAATCTTGTTTACCTCAGTTTCCTCATCTGGGGAAGCAAATGGCAAATCACATCATTGCCAAGAAAACCCCCCAAAGGAGGTCATGAACAGTCAGACATGATTGAATAATTAAGGTTTGCAAAATAAATTGCAATTATTTCATTCTATCCTCACAACAACCATGGAAAATAGGTACTATTATTATCCCCATTTTAAAGATAAGGAAGCTGAGGTCCAGGGAAGGTAAATGACTTGCCTAGAGTTACTGAAATAAGTTTTGAGTTCCACAGAGACTGTTTCCTGGTCCTCTCCCACCTATCATAAGAACATAAATCTAAGGTTAGAAAGGATCCCAGAGGCCACTGACACCAATTCCTGTAATTCACAGATGGCACCACTCTGCTCCCAAATCTTGGCCAAAGTCACACAAAGATGGGTCAATGGCAGTACTAGGCTAAAAGTACAATCTTCTAATTCCTGCTCCATGAGCTTTCTATGGCATCATTCTGCCAATAATAAAACATTGTCTCTGCTCTCGTGAAAGTGAAAAAAATTAGGGAAGCAAAACATATATCAAGCAGTTAGGGAATAATTTCTGTATGAGGATGACAAATCTTTTTCTTCCCACTATGCAGCTGGTGCTGAGGTCTTTCCCTCCTCCATCTTCTAGATGTGTAAGGAAGTAGCCTCAGGGAACTTGAATAATTTTTCTCAGCTGTTCATCTGAAAAAGAAAAGTCACCAGAGAGAGAAAA